>JAVYIG010005232.1:0-141696 GCA_035222895.1 Strongylocentrotus droebachiensis
CAGCTACCATTGTACGGCCGTAGGAGCTATTTGAAATTTACCAAAATTTACCGGAGCACCGGTAAATCTTTATATTCAATTTTTCTCGAAAGCAGAAGTGTTTTAGGGTCTAAAATTTCTGGTGTTTTTAATACATCCACATGGGCATCCAAATATATCAAAATTGTAAAGAATCACTATCCACCAATTTTTCAAAATTTCCCAAAACTTTGTAATACCTTTAATATATATATCTCTTTACAATCTGCAATAGCCGGCCCTCTACGTCTGCGGACTTCCTCACTAAAGACTGGAACTTGTTCCCTTCTCTCGCTAAATCGCTGCATATGCGGTGTGCCGAGTTGTTCAATACATGAGATTTGTCTGTAGCCGTAAGCGTTTCGTAGCCAGGTAGCACAACAACACTGCAGCTGACGACACGATTTCCTTGCCAAAAGGTAACATTATTTTGGTGATTCTAAGAAATAAAAATAAATGTGGACATATAATTTTACTCTTTATACCGTAAAGCGACATTTAAACTGCATCTAAGTCTTATACAATATCAGTTATATTGTCTAAACACTATTTTCTGCAGCTGCTATGCTATGCTAGCTGCTTGATATTGAACTTGGCCATGGCCTTGCCTTGCGTTGGGGATTGGATGGGTGTCGGCCGTCCGGACACCAAATTTTGTTAGATCTAACGTTAGACTCTAGGCCTAGATCTAGTCCTAAACTCCTATGTTTGTCGTTTTGATTTTTAAGACAAAATACACACTAAGCCGCGATCAAACCTGTTTTTTTTGTAATTTATTAAATAGACAATACCCTGTGAATGATTCATGAGAATTTTACCTCCCAAAATCGTGTAGATTCTAGAGGAGTCTACACTACACAGTAGACTTCTAGGTCTAACTTTTACAGTTTGAGTTTAGATACGTATCCGATCCGGATGACATTCTTCTTCTTCTTCCTGAAAAGTGCAGGCTTCCTGAAATGAAGATTAACGCACTGTGGGTTGATGCGCACAGTCAATAGTACGCAGATATGCACATTGTTTAGTGATGTGCGGTTAAAATAATAATAAAAATAAAAAGTAACAGGAGGCGAGTTGGCTCAGTCGATAAAGCATCTGCCCGTCGAACCAAAGATTGCGGGTTCGAGTCCCACCCAGGCGGATGACTGAATCCTGCGTTGTGTGTTAACGTGCCCCTCCCCCTTGTTCATAGACACGGGAAAACACTCTGTCCCTCGATTAGGACGTTACATGGAGACGTTAAACGTGTGGGTTTAAGGATTCAGTGTGATGACTAACTGACTCGCTGCGCATGACGTCATCTAAATCTCATTCCTTCTAGTCTACGCCGAAGGCAAAATGATTATAACGGAAAAACTGTGCTCGAGCGACGAGTTTGTATTGTATTGTAGTTCTCCAAACTTTAATAACTTATGTTGGATAAATGCATGTTCCATGGCCTTGTTCATACTTAACATTTACTATGTACTTAAACCTAGGCACAGGATGGATCAAGAGTGGCCAACATGAGCAGACGATCTAATGCGTCGAACGCACGGAATGCTCCGTTTGGGACGGACATCCAACCAACGGTCAAGACGAGAATCATTGGTGGGAAAACGGTAGAAATAGCTGTAAAGTCTCCACCTGCAAGGTAAACAATGAACAATGAAATGAACACTGTTTTATTTATCAGTTATGAAAAATAAGTTGATAGCATTAATTAAAATTAGAAGTTTCTCAGTTGATGTATAAAAAAACACACATAATATCAACAACAAATGTCAAATTTGTTAGGAAAAGGAAAGAAAAAATAAAAGTGAAATCAAGTACCGGTATCCAGTGGTCAAAACCCTATGAAATTTTAAGGGACATTAAGGAAATTTAAATGTGATTATTAACTCTCTTGTGTTTTTCTTTGCTTTGTTCGTTCGTTCAATTTTAAACAATTACTTTTAAATGAACTTGGACAGAAAAGTTAGTGTGTAGTCCTACATATATGTATTCCCATTGAGAGATGCTTTCTTTACGTTAAGATAAGGAGATAATATCCCTATGAACCTTGACCCCTTGACAGTGTTGGTAGCCGGGTGTCCTCCGGGTCTCTGCAGACAGGGCCCCATGGCACCCCTCCTATGCAGTACCAGCCTCCTGTGAATGAGAGCAACCACGCCAGCTACAACAACAACCCAAATCCTGTAAGTATACCAAAAAACTAAGATGCTTTAAAAAAAAAAATTAAAACAAAATTGTTGATTTTGGCGGTGAGGCAGACAAAATCTTTTTTCTCTTTTGTGGCGAGAAACTTAAAAGTTTGTTACTTGATACTATCCTGACACTGAATCCTGTAAGTAGACCAACAAACTAAGATGCTTTTGTTCTCTTTTTATTTATTGGAAGAAAAAAAATGTTTATTTTGATGGTGAGGCAGACAAAATCTTGTTTCTCTTTTGGGGCAACAAACTTTAGAGTTTGTTAGTTGATGCCATCCTGACACCATACATTTTGCATTAAACAATTTTTTTCCATGAAAAGGTGCTTTATGCAATTGTTTTTAAAGTGCACTACATAAGATTACAATTTTAAAACTATATATAATTACAATCATCAACAAACCATTACTTAATTTACTGTAATAATAAAGGATTAGTAATAATAATAATACACAACATTTATTAGGCGCTTAATACAGGTGTTTCTAAGCGCACCATTGTCTGACTAAAATTAATAACCAAAACTTATAATATACACACAAATTAACTATTGAATATTATTGGTTCACAGTTAAAGCTACATGTATATCTCCAGACATGCCAACCGTTCCGATTTTAACGGAACTGTTCCGTTTTTGAAGTTTTTATAGCCCTAAAAAACGGAACGTTCCGATTTTGGGGAATTTGGTGCATGTTTGCGGCCGATGTAAACTGGTGTATTCAACTATGTTCGCTGCTACCGAATTCTATGTAAAAGCAAAAAAAATAAGGAGCAGCGAAAGATTGGCTGAGCAGCGCGGATACCTTGCAGCTGCATGCGATATGACTAACAGGACTTCACCGCGGACCAGCCCGGCGGTCCCGGCGCCGTGATGTGTGAGCGGCCGCCGGAGTTGAAGATAGTCGAGTCGCGCAGTGGAACATCGAAGGACCATTTCGGCGAAACCAATGCGTGGATATTGACACGGAATGGCGGGAAATCAGCAAAAGAAGACCAAGAAATGTTCACAGAAGTACTATAAGACTGAATCCAGTATCCAGTACCTGTGTATTCGAAAGTCTGAAAGAGAAATTCATCTTGCATTTATTTTCACCTGCATGCGATATGCCTACTGTGATTTCACTGCGGACTAGGCCGGCGGTCCCGGCCGTGCGATGTGTGAGCGGACGCTGGAGTTGAAGATAGTCAAGTCGCGAGGCCGAGGTGGAACATCGAAGGACGATTCAAAGTTTCAAACAATGCATGGATATTGACAAGGAATAGCGAAATCAGCAAAAGAACAACAAGAAATGGTCTCAGAAGTATAAGACCGAGTACAGTATCCAGTAGACCTGCTGTAGATCTATTTTGAAGTCTGAATAAGGTATTCATCATGCATTTTCAGACCTTCATTTCTAAGGAGCGCGATTTTAACTTTGAATTGAAAACATTTGAAAATTGAAATAGTTAAGCTGAATTAAATAATTTTGGATTGTTGACTGTTGTCTGGAAAGTTGAATACCATTATTGCCAGTCTCATTTTATGCATAGATCTATCTATGTCATGTATAATTATTTAAAAAGTAACTAGACTTAAATGCATCACTCTGCATGAGTGGCTAATTAAATCTATGTCTATTATCTGCTCTGCCTCTGCCAAGGATAAATTAAAATGTGGAATTCACTTCAATCACTTTTTTGTTTGGTATGACACAAAAATTACCCATAAACTTGGGTTGAATTTTAGGGGAAATGGTCCCTAAAATAGGCTCAGATTGCACCAGAGAGCATCTGGAAACCCAGAGCTTCCAGGGCCCTAAAGCGGGCCCTGGACCCCGGCTAAAAGGACTTCGCGCTTCGCGCTCGTGATGTGCGCTTCGCGCACATAGTGTACAGATTTCTGATTTTCAAATGTTGGCATGTATGTATCTCCCTTTTGGCAAAGAGAGTCTAACAGTTGTTTCTGAATTCTTTCCCAAGTTATGTTTTCAAAATTTAATCAAATGAAATACTTTTGTCTGTTTGAACATAGTTGCCTGGTAACTACCGCAATATCTACTCCCAGACGGCACCCAGAGACTCTAGCAACTCACACATCCATGGCAAAGGGAATCATTATGATGGCAGGCCTGGAGCCCAAAGGTTGGTATATTTAGGATCCTTTCTTAACAAAATTTAAAAATATATTTAAGGAATATATCATAACTCTGATTTATAAGATGATGACCTGGATCCTCATCAAATGATTGGTTGAGAGTGTCCACGTGACCCGGCATTAATTTTGCCTAACGCCTAATTTGGATATTGTCCGGTCATTATCCTATGGTGATGACCGGTCATTGGTAAAATCATGTTATAAAACATCATTTTATGAAACAAATAAAACATAATCTTATAAAACAAATAATACACATCATTTTGTTCGGACATTAGTAAAATTACCCACACTCGGTACCTTAAAAACAGTCCAAACATCATCGGCTACCACCTCGGCGTGTTAGACTGTCCCAAAGGTACCTTGTGAGGGTAATTCTTACCAATGCCGTCACTGCAGTGTATTATTTGTATATTATTTCACATTAAGATGTTTGTCAATTAAAGGTTTTGGTTTTTGGGGGGTTCTTTTTTGTTCTTTCTTGAGAAGTGGACATATTTTTGATGATTATCTTTTGAAGTATCTTTACATCTACCAAAGATAACTTTATACATGTATAATTAGTGATGTTTCTGGACCAAGGTGTTTAAAAAAAAATAAAAAAAATAATGTATTTATTTCCACATACAGGCGGAACACCCTAGTCAGCACAGCTGTTTCTCATAGGGGTCCCATTAAAATACAATTGTTGAACAGAGTATGATAATAGATCTCAAGTAGCAGCTGTCACTTTAATATTTCATTTGTTTATTGTTGTATAGAGCCCTTCCTCCAATCCATGCCTCGGACCACAGCCATGACCATGGTGACGATGATGACGTCTGGTCAGAAGACATGGCCCAGGAAGACCTTCCCAACATCAAGGACATCCTCCAGAAGCCCTTCCCGGTTCACATCGGTTCCTCATCCGCCCTGTCCCCTATCAACAACAAACGTTCTCTGACGGAGCAGGTCTCGGAGCACCTGGTTAGGTAATAATAATAATAATACTCAGTTTTTATATAGCGCAAATTACAATTAAGTCTCTAAGCGCTATGGAAATAGAAGAAAATCAAGAAGTGAGTACAGAAGAAATGAAATGATAAGAACATAATAGCATGATGTATATCCAAACTAGAAACTGTATAATACATTGCATTGTATAAAGAATGGTACAAAATTACGTTTGAAAAAGGTAAGACTTTAACAGAGGCTTAAATAGATCAAGAGAAGAACATTCTTTGATTTTACTAGGAAGTTTGTTCCATAGTTGAGGGACGTCTGCATGTTAAAATGCTCTATGCCCATATGATATTGTAGATACCGTAAGGGGGACAAACAACTGTCTGGAACTAGAGAGAAGCTGCCTAATTGGATGATACTCATTGAGAAGCTGGTGTAAGTAGAGAGGAGCCAATTTATGCTGACATTTGAATGCTATTACAAGAAGTTTAAATATTAATCTATCTTTAACTAGGTACGATCCTCTCCACTTCAAGGAGATGTACACAGAGCTTGCCGAGTTTGATCACGGACTGCTTGGCTTCGTCAGCCAGCCACAGATGAACATGATAGCCCACAAGCACAAGGTGCCCATTCCGATCGCGACTTTGAGGTTGCTCTTCTCCAACTTTGCCAAGGGTTCCAACCCCGACCAGGTGAACTATGAGAAGCTGATCCAGTTCCTGGCTCGAGCACAGCTGGGATCAGCCAAGGCACAGACGCTGCTGGAGGATGATGTCAAAAAGTAAGTTCAAATCTCTCAAATCGACCAGTGATCATTTACGAGGAGGCGCGATAGCTTAGTCGGTAGAGCAGTGGTCTCGTAATCCGGTGACCCGGGTTCGAAACCAAGGCGATGCGCTAGTGCCCTTTGAAAAGGCATCAGTCCTCATTACCAGGTCTCTCGGAGAGGACCTTAAGCCGTCGGTCCTCCGGTTGCTTACTAAAGAGCATTTATGCTTTTTTAGCAGTCAGGTAAAATAATCACCACTACATTACATTACAAGATGTTGGATGTTCTGGTATTGGCATTGTGATATTGAAACTATTTTGATATCCTCAAGTCAGGTAGTCACATGATATAAAAGAGAGTGAGAAAATTTACCTCTCCAAGTTGTGAGTTTTAAAGCAATCATGTGCAAGATGTCAACAATATTGAAACTATTTTCATACCTTCTTGAATTGAAGATAATTACATTATCACTGCAACTACTTTAAAAATTTAAAAGTTCTAAATTAGTAGTATCTTTCAAATGCCATTGGAATTTAACCTTTTCATTTTTTTGGCCTGCAAAAATGGACATAGTGCCTTTAATAGCCCGTAGACCATAACAAAGAATTCCTTGTCTCGAGACACACACAAAGTTTAGGCATCTTGTTTGAAAGTCACATGAATCAACTCCCAGTGGTAGCCTAAACATTCCATTTCATGCTAGATTTTTCTCAAATCAGTCTTATAATTACATGTATTTTACTTTATCCAGGTTTGTGCATGAAACAAACGGCGATGAGCAAACAGATCATGAATTGGAAAGACTCAATGCTCAAATAAAAAGATACGAGGAGAAAGAGGACAAAGAGCGAAAAGATGAAGAAAGGAAACTAAACGAGAAGAGGGATAATAAAAATCGGAAGTAAGTTATTCTTTACCTTTATGGATTCATCAAATTAAGCATCTAATTTCTAGCTCTTGACAATTTCCTCACAGTAATCTGAATGTCTCTTCAGATGTTAATTAATATTAGCAATAATGATAATAATGATGATGACAACAAGGACAACAATGATGATGACGATGATATGATAATGATGATAATAATGATAATAATGATGATAATGATAATAATAATAGTTGTGCTGTTTAAAGATGTTGATCCTAATTATGATCTGTTGACTTCAACAGATCAACAAAGAGGCTTATTTAATTATCATGCCAGGGGAAGAGTACTACTTGTTGAATAAAGCATATATCTCCTAGCAATTAGTTTATGTTTTTAAAAAATTATCAAAAGGGAGCTCTTCTAAGTATGAAATATAAAAAGCGTGTATAATTGATCAGCATTTTTTCTTTTATTTGCATTATAGAGAACAAGAAAAATGGAAGCCATCATTTGCTACAAGGTTAGTTCTTCACCTTGATATATCTGTATCATATTTCCAGTACATCTTTTCAATGGTCTTTGCTATCAGCAATATTAACCTACCTTGACCTAAGCCTTCCACACCATCTGGGAGATGTGTGATGGCTTCTGCTTCATGACCTCAAGCCAGATCTTCGTATCTTGTGATGTTCTGGTCGCTTCTGTGAGGGATCCCAGACATCTAGTAGCACAATCAGCCTTTACACAATCTTACCATTTCTTTGGCTGGTCTACCTCGGGGTCTATCACCATGAATATTAGAAGTTAGGAGTTATTTTGGGTAGCGTGATATGGTCTCGTCCTGTTAACGTGGCCAAAGAATCACAGCCGTTTTGGGGATTTTTTGTCCAGAATAACCTTCAGTCCTAGAGTCTCCCGAATTGTTGTATTTCTAATTTTATCTATCAGCAATATTACTCATTGTTTTATATTGTGTATGGAAATATGATGAATATGTGGTTATAGATATACATGCAGTGGTAATGACGTTACAGCCAAAACATATATGCCATGCACTATACTGTTTGGAGCATGTGTAGAGCCTTTTTATTAAAAAATCTTAACAAAGTAGAGAAATCTAAAACCAAGAGTTTATAGCGTTTACTGGTTGTCGGGATATCGAAATTTAAAAAAGGGGGATTCATATGCTCTGAATAAAGGAAACTAAATTAGTATGGAATACACACACTCATTCAAGACCAGGTTGTTGAACTGAGACATCAGCTTGAAATGTCAATGTTTCGTTGAATATCAGAAAACATCTGTAGACATAATCCAATTTTTAGGATGTTATGTTGATTTATAGGTTTATGGGATCATTTAAAAGTTGTATTAATATCTGGCGGAGGTTCACTGATAAGATTGTGGTATTTCATATATATTACGACATAGAATTTTTTTAGGTGATTGAGACTTGCTAAAAACCAAGTACATGTAGTTGCTCAGGCTTTACACTATTTCATTAAATTCCAGAAAACCCCTCAAGACATTTTCCGAGTTGGAAGATGCAATGTTGATCCGAATGCTTGAGGAACAGTTCACAGATGGCAAAAAAAAACAGACCATCAATACAGAAGGCATGAGGGAAATGTGCCTCAAGAAAGACCGACAGAAACAGGGAACTTTCTCCAGAAGAGATGTAAGTCAAAACCCATGTAGAGGTGCCGTGGTCGAGTGGTTAAGTTGCCGGACTGTCAATCACAAGGTCCGCGGTTCAAACCCGCTGCGGCACTAATGTCCTTTGGCAAGACATTGATCTACATTTGCCAAACTCAACCGAGGTGATGTAAATGGGTACCTGGTAGGAATTAATTCTTTGAAATGCTAGAGTGCCGCAATGGCAGCACAGCTAAGGCCAGGTTAATAATCTCCAAGTTTGGAAGCGCTTAGTGATTCTAATAAGCGCTATATAAAAACTGAGTATTATTATTATTATTATTCCATTTCTGCAAGCTTTCCGCAGCAGCATTGTTTGATGGTTTGTTTCACCAGGCTGCTAAGAAAGCATGTGCATGTAGGCTTGTAAGTAAACAGCCATGGGACTTGTCAATTTAGGATTAATGCCTGGAATGCTCCCCAGGGAGTGGAGATTGTACACACAGTGTGTGCGGGCAAGCACTGAATCCAATGAGCGGGGTAATACTATATTTGTAAAGCGCTTAGAGACATTTGTATTAAGTGTAATATCCCTCATGTATAGTTGTTTGCATTGCGATTGTACAGAGCATGAAAAAGGTATAGATAAGTACTATCTACCTGAGATAGGTCTTTTTGTAAAGTAATTTTTTGCTGCTGCCCCACTTGCGCGACTTGCGCATTGAATAAGCATAGCAAAGTAGGTTACGCGAAATGTCAAAGTCAATGTCAATGTCAAATGAGCGCGCATCGACTGTATTACATGTACGCATGTTGTGCTTTGTAAAATCTAGCTGAAGCTAAACTGTTTGCAAATTCAGTTGTTTTAATTACGTAAAATTCACTTTAAATAGACCTTATTGCCGATTTGGGATATAAAACAAATATTAACCTCCTTTACTCGGGCAATGCATACAAACTATCATCGCCTCGGTGATCTCGGGGCTACCATCTTCCCTCGCCTTGCAGCTCGGGAAGATAGTAGCCCCGAGATCACCTCGGCGATGATAGTTTGCACCATTACCCTCGTAGTCGATTAATATTTTCTTACTATATAACAGTGGAATATTATGATTATTATTGTTAGCACATCGATTTGGTCATGAACGTGGTGCCTCACAGTTTAATACAAGACCACTGCTCTATCATCGAGCCTTCGCGTCTCTGCAGTGGTTCCCAGTCTTCTGATTTCTTAGAAAATACAATGACCATTTCTAAGAAACATCTATTTGATATAGAAATTCAAAACCACCATTCATTTACATTTAATGTACACCAATGACATTGAATAATCACTTACCGGTACTCTAAATACTTTTTATCCTTAAGGTGTGTAACATAACATAAGGCCGTGTTCAGAAATGACATGGCAAAACCGCAGCATTTTGTTGTTTGTTATGATGACGTAAAGTGTAATAAACATCACATTTATCTATCTAGTGACACAGAGGTCAGTTAATACGTGTAGGACCTTTGTTGCTCCTAGTTGCTACTCATAATACACATTTTAAAAACCAAAGCAGTTTTTGCGGTGGTTTAAACAAGCTCTAAAGCCACATGTTACATAAAGTTTATTGCAAATCATCAAGACTTAATATTTGTAGTGGGGAGGGATCGAGTGGGGGGCAAATGTTCAGCTCAAATAAAAGTAGGAACAAAGATTTGAGAAACAAGAATTTATCTTGACCTTAATGAATTTGTGACTTGCTGTAACAAGATTGTTGCTCATCAGATTCGATGCATGATCCAATTTTTTTAAAACTTTCACTGTGTTATGAAACGATTTGTTTCAGCTGGATGATTTGTTTCTCTACTATCGGATACCAGTTCAAGGCTCACTCTTAAACAAGATGATACAGAGGATAGATACAGGTGACAGCCAATTGAGGTGAGGAGTAGGTCTCTCGGAGCAGATATAAACCTACAATGTCATAATATAACTTTATTTTGTATGCATAGAGGCAAAATACATTTTTAGTGCTAATATTACAATTTGAACTTTTGATCTTCTGTTATTTGACAGAATGAATATATTGCACTCACTTTTTATGTTCTGTATTAAAAAAGACGAGCAACCAGTTTATTCATAAAATGATAATAATCATATCAATTTATATTGTGCATCTACGATATAAATTCTCTACTGTGCTGTGATGAAAACAAAACTCCTAACAGTGTTA
Source organism: Strongylocentrotus droebachiensis (assembly GCA_035222895.1). Classification (NCBI taxonomy): domain Eukaryota; kingdom Metazoa; phylum Echinodermata; class Echinoidea; order Camarodonta; family Strongylocentrotidae; genus Strongylocentrotus; species Strongylocentrotus droebachiensis. The sequence continues at coordinate 10,782 of JAVYIG010005232.1, forward strand.
CTTTACAGACACACAATAACAAAAAATCTATTCAACAGCTTGTAAAAACAAGTGCGTCTTCAGCAACAAACAAGGCTTTTCTTATGTCGAGTGCTACGTTATTCCAAAGCCTTGGAGAAAAATGCAACTGAAAGCACTCCAAGAATTAGTTTTGTTTTTGTGTGAGGTACCTTTAGAAGCAGCTTGTCCTGTGTACTTCATACGTTATGTGAATTTTGAAAAGATAATAATTCAGACAAATAATTTGGGACTTGACCATTCAAAGCTTTATAAACAAGCAAACAAATCTTCAATGCAATTCTATGCCTTATTGACGATCAATGTAATTCTTAACAGGTTGCAACTTCATTATTTGTGAATCTGGTGGCAAGCCCAACAATGCTGTAATTTTAATTCCTACTTAATGTTATGATGACCATATTTGTGGTATATGAAATGCACTTGATTTGGTATCAATTATTTTCCTTTCTGCTTCATAAACAAAGTTATTAGTCTGTGAATTGAATTCTTTTCTCTTTTGCTCTTAACTATTTTTTAATAAATATTTTTGAATCACAGTTGGGTGGCTTTCTTAGAGATTTTAGAAAGAGTGGATTCTGGAGATGCGATGACACCCCGCGGCGAGAAGAACCAGAGCCACAACCAAAGAAGAGCTTCTGAAGACCCTAACTTAGCCTCAATCGGGAACAGGAACTCTTTTGGAAACAGTCCTCGTAACAGTGGGTCCCAAAGGGAGAGAAGCGGAAACAGGTCCAGAGATGGGCCCAGACCACATGCTGGAGGGTTAGCCCCTGTCATAGAACCAAGAAGACCAAGTACCTGGCCCAAGAGACCCTTCAAGGAGGTCCTACCCACACCAGAGGAACCAAAGAAAGTAACGTCCCCTCCTTGGCTCAGGAAGCCCCTTGCAGTGAGTTATGAAAAAGGAGTTGGAATTGGAAGTCTTTGACTTTTTTTTCTTTTTAATTCAATTAAATTCAATTTTATTTTGTCCAATAATGACATGAAAATTCATTGTCAGATTTTACATTTTGCGTTTTACATTGAAATCATGTATAAAAGACATCAAAAACATGACATTGAAATAGGAGATAATTATATTCAGAATCGGTGAAAAATTGGAAAAAATATTGAATGCTCTCCCGTTTTAATTTATAAATATAGGTGACTATATTTTTCAAAGGCCATCAAAAAGTCATCAGAAAGATTTTCAAACTTAAGAAAAAATTATTGTGTGCACATATATTTACATAGCATGGTTGGCATTTACAAGTTTGTACGTGTTTGGTGAATTCAAATATATTGTTATGCATAAATTAACATGTACAAGATGTCTAAAATTAACGTTTTTGGAATAGAAATGTAATTGAATATTTTAAATGATTTGTTTGGCATGGTGTACATTTAAGTTGATGCATATAATTCGGCTGGAGAGAAAAAAGCATGTCAGAATTTGTGTTTGTGTGAGTGATATTTACTGAATATCTGCAAACTGCTTGACTCACTCTTATGTTTATTTATTTTACACAGAGAATAGACCCCTTAACACAGGCTCAAGAACCAGATAACGACGTAACCAGTGTTGAAATGGAGATCACTCGCAATGACACGCCCACAGAGGACCACGCCTCCATCCACTCGCCCCCGTCCACCCCCTCCCCTAAGCAGGAGGGGTACGAGATCGATCAACTCAGACAGATGGCTGATGAGCATCAACGGCGGCACCGTGGTCACAGGCCTGTAGAGCAGGAGGTGGTGATGAAGTTGCAGCAGCAGAAGAACGAGAAGCGGGAGAGAGAGGAGTGGTTTAAGGGCTTTGTGCATCTTGCAAAGGGGCTTTACAGCACAGACACATCGAAGACTGGTAAGGATTGGGGGTACAACTTTGAAATTTGTATGTTTTTGTTATATCTTGGATGAAGTTATTTGTTAACAATTCACAGAAGTATATGATTCCTTTTCCTCTGTCTTATTCATCGAGCTAACATTCAAAGATTTCAGCAGCTATTGTTTTTAAAATAAAATTCCATTCTTCACTTTTGATCCGTTCTTTCATTCTTTCAACACTACTGTTTCTTCCATACGAAGAAAAAGTAAGGATACGCTGTATGTTTACATCTTCTAATATTTCATTTCTCAACTAGCTAGGCCTGGGACTTTCAAACTATTTGAATACCTTCCTGCCAATCCACACTTGGATACCACTTTTTTCCACTTTTCAAATTTTCACCAGACAACAAAAAGTGATTTTGATATCCGAATATCTAAAACTTTATAACATTGGTATTCCAAACATCAAGAAAGTACTAGATAATAGACAATAACCAGGCAAAAGTACTGTACCGGTATATTTAAACCTGATCATCCTGTAAGACGTCAACAATGAAAGTAAGAATGACCATAAACCCACAAATATTTCACCATTGCAAACACCAAAATATTGCTTAAACAAATATATCACCTTAGGGTAATCCTAATCTCCTAATTGTGTTTTGACACTCTTGTTGTTTTGGTAATCATTTTGATCATATTTTGTCAGGCATTTTGGACCAAAATTGAGTGAGTTTAGATCAATAGACTCTCAGAGATGCCAACCAGTACAATTAAATCATATTTAGTACGATAATAAGAGTGAAATATGATCTTAAAATCTTAAAATACGATTTGTCATTTATTTTTTTCACCCTTAAAAACAGCAAAATCGCATAGAAACATGTACAACTAAACACCTGCAACCCAGACAAACACATTGCTTTACAATTTTCTCATCAAATTTTAATGAAAGAGCAAACATTTTTCTGAAATTTTACTAGCCTGGGGCCGACGGGCCAGTGGTAGTGTCGAGTTGTCGTGAAAATCTGATTTTTGTCTCAAAAAAACTGATTTTTTAGGATACTCGGTCTGTTTTTTTGTGTCAAGAGGTTGGCATCATAGGCCAGAACTCAAGTTGACTTATCTTTTTCCGGCATTCCCTTAGACCACTGTCAATTTCTGCATTCGAAATATATTGAAATTCATGGTATTTTCATTGGTCTAGTAAACATCCAAATGTAAAACTGGGGGTGGCATATCAATCATGGCCTTACCGCCAATTACTGCACTGGACATGGCTTTGGCATGTTCCTATATGCTAATGGCACTATTGAACTTTGAAACTTGGTATTCAAAATATTCAAACTATTTGAATACCTGCTTGCTTGGATATTCAAATAATAAATTTGTTATTAGTCCAAAGCCTATCCTCAACTTATGTATGTCAGACCAAAACTTGATGTTTCAGATTATTCAAAACATATATTTTTATTACATTGTATGTACTTTAAACAAAAAAAGTTTTGTTTATCGGGTATCTTTGGGTTTTGCTGTTGAAAAAGTCCCAAATTTCCTAAATTTTGTATCTTACTTTTTATGTTCTTAATTCATATTTTTTTCTCTGTGCACATTTGATGAAGCTCTTTTTGGAACTTTCATCTCTTTTCTCGTTGAAACTAGTAAGGGCAGGGACCTGTTTCACAAAGCCTTTTTTCAATGAAAAATGACAAATATAGGTGACAAATCTGCTGATAACCAATCAGAAGCAAGGATTTCAGTAGCTTATAACAACAACTGTCATTTGTCACTGATGACAAGTTTTGTGAAACACCCCCCTGATTTCTGTTTCTTTTGCACAATGCAGGTTGTCTGGAAAGAGAAGAGATGCTTCGGCTTGTGAACAACTACAACCTGATCTACCAGCTTGGGATCTCATCCTCTCACATCAAGAGGGTCGTTGAAACATGCTGCCATGAGGGAGACCAAGTTCCGATTAAACCAGTCATCGAGATCTTAAGACAGAAAAGGAAGTGATATAAATATTTTAGACTGTATAGAGACATTTTGGTTTAGTTACCAAAGAGTTTGTTTGGATGAATTGGTTCATCACGTGTCATTAAAATACCAAGACAGAAAAGGAAATGATGTTACTTTTGCATGGTATAGATATTTCGGCATCATCCTTTAGAGGCTGCTTCCGACAAGATGGTTTTATACAGTAGGTTTGCGGTTGCACCATGTGTGTGAGAGAGAGAGAGGTTTTAGTGGCATTGAGATACTGAGACAGACAAAGAAATCAGGCTAGTTGCGTGATAAAGACATTATGGCATCATCCTTATTATTAAGAGGCTTTCTCAGACAAAATGGTTTAATGTCATTGAGAACCTGAGACAGAAAAAGAAAGGATGCTACTTTTGCATGATATAGACATTTCGGCATCATCCTTAAGAGGCTTCCTCCGACAAGATAAATAAATAAATAATTACAGTGCTTATATAGCGCCTAACACTTACTTTGTCAGAAGTCTCTAAGATGGCTTCAGTGACATACTGTCATGGAGGAGATCAAGTGCCAATGATTGAGATAATCATCAGACAAAATAGAAGTGATACTGCCTTACGCAGGAGATAAACATTCAAAGATACCTAGAGCATATGCGACAGTCATGGATGTATACTTAGGAAAGGAGTGATGCAGTGTGCACAATTGAGACATTTGGGCAAGGTTGTCAAGAAAGTTATAATTATGGTTAAGTATAAAGTAATTTCTAGAGGGTCATTGATATATTCTGTTTTGAAGGAGACCAAGGAACCCATACAACTTGTCATTATATTGAAATGCTCAGAAAAGAAATGTTGCCGTAATATGCAAGAGATAAATACCCTTAAGTTTATCTAAGCCAAATACTAAGTAAAAAGCTTACATTTTTTACTTAAGAATTGAATTAAATACGGGCCCAGGAGACCATCTTGATTTTTTTTTTTTTTTTTTTTGGGGGGGGGGGGGGGGGTGTCAACTTAAGCCTTGATGAATATTTAACCTTTAGTGTAGCTTTTGAAAAAGCTAGAAAATGGGAAATTGCTTGAACTCTTGTACATAATGCTGAATTCTCATACATGAATATATGGATGATTTATGAGCGATAACTTGATATCTCTTTTGATAACGATTTTCCTGGGTTCACAATTTCATAGTGTCACTGTCACTGTGCTGCACAGAAGGGGGGGGGGGGGGCTGGAAGGAATTGCTTCCAACCACTACACCCCTCCCCCTTTTTCCAGACATGCAAAGCTTTCAAATGTGATTTACAATTGTTGTAATTATGAATCACGATTTACTCACGAATGAAGAAAAACACCTTTTCAGCACAGAATTGCTGTGTATGCATTGTACAGCTGTTGTATTGAAGTCCACAAGGTTGGTGATACATTTGTTACAAATTCATTGACAATTGAAATTTTGCTTCGCAAATTCTAAGTAATAAATTAGATCAAATTTTTTAACATTAATAAAAAGAGAACAATTGTTTTAATAATATAACCACATTTTTATTGATCTAATTTTGACAATCATAAAGCAGCATGAACAAAGTTTTAAAAAGAAGACAGAAATGAAAAAACTTTATCTATGCTTTGCTTTGTAGAAGATCATAACTTAACATGATTTTAATGCAAATATCACATGTTTTACCTCACTAAAGCCATTACATTGGACCAGTTACAAAGTTGTAAATATTAAAATTTATTTTGAATGGAGTTAATCTCTAATGGACTCTAAGTAGGTTGACTTGATGTTAAAATAGAGTTTTATATTTTTGAAAAAATGTCTGCGTAGTAGAGTTAACTAATTTAAAGGGTAAATTTCAACTTGCCAAATGGATAGTGATATCTAAATGAAGCATCTTTGTGTTTAAATGTAAATATTTTGTTACATTTGTCAAAACAATTATTTTTTTCTTGTAGAGTTACTGTGTATAGCTTCTTGCAAGAAAGTGTTACAAAAGAATGAAATATTTCCTTCATTCATAAAAAACGTGGGATACTCTCAGTAAATGAATCACATGTGACTGCACGTGACCAATCATCTGATTAGGATCTGGGTGTGAGATGTATAAAATGATATGTTTATTTTAATGATTTTTCCATTTTATGGCTGCTTTCAGAATTCCTTCCATCATATGTCTTTCAATATCAAAGTCTGAAATTATCTTTTAATGGAATACAACAACATTTATTAAGTTTAGAAATAGGCGATTGTAATTTTACCAACTTTTCCTATTTCTGTCAAAACGGATAACTGCATTGATATATCTTTGTACAACCCTTGTTAAGTTATAGCAAAGGATGAATCAGTAGATTTTATAAGAAGTTTTTTGTCAAATTATATTATATTACAAACATTTTCATGTAATTACTGATTTTACTCCAGAAAATCCCATGATTCAATACAAATATTTTTCATTTACCATAAAAAAAAATAGTCAAAATATGAATAGATGATAGTATTATAATATTTTAGCACTATTTTAATTATCTTAGTTGACGGTTTTAACAATTATGAATTTTGTCAGCAGAAATTTCACTTCTTCCAACAATTAGCTTGTCTTTCATTATTTTCAATTCTCTGATTTTCTTACCGTATATTTCACTTGCTCTACATCGCTTGATAAATCTTCCTGATGAAATTCTCCCTTTCATATTTGCAGCCACTTTTCTGTAATTCATGTACATTCGTCTTCATGTTAGGCTATTTATCTGTTAATTTCCTTTGCGATGTTTCCCAAAGTTTAAGTGTTATACTTTAAAGTGTACCAATCACCTGGAGAGAAAAAAATGATGTATAGCTAGAATGGATAAAATCAACCTCAAAAAACTTTACCTGGCATTCTATAGGTAAAGATAATGAAAGATAACATGAGACCGCACATATAGGGCTCGCATGGAACCCAAGTCGAACTTTGGGTTCTGCACATACCACTATTCTAGTCTACTCAAGACTGAGAATCTATTTAAACTGCAGAATCTCTTTGAAAAAGTAACATTTTGAGCCTTCATTTTTAATACAGTATAGCATGCAACTCCTTATTAAATATTTTTAATCAAGAGCAAAACATGTTTTTGTGATTGGTACACTTTAAATGAAACATTACAATAATTTCACTGAAAAGTTATTTTTTTTATTTTTTTTATTTATAATTTATAATTAGAGTATTTAATAACATCATGTTTGACGGCCAGTAAAGAGTAATTCCCCTCCATGTTTATTGTAATATCTGTTATTTTTAACTGCTGTACAAAAGTTATGATTTCTATGTGAAACATATAAATACCTAATACATACCTAATATAAAAGTGTGAAATATTAACTGTTTTGTATGGAGACATGTATCAAACTAATTTCATTTTTGTTTATAAATGTGTGTGTCAGATATGTTAAGGCAGTGGATATCAATGGAAAATCTAACTAATTGTGATAAAATATTGTACTGTATTCTAAATGTCATTTTATGTATTATGAAGTTAGAAAGAAATCAGAACGTCCAGTGTGTATATAATTATGTATATATATATATATATAAACATCTTTAAAATGCTATTTTTTTTTTGTGTTTTTTTTTATGATAGGTATTCGCTGCATAATTTTCTATAAAACAAATGATATTTTCAAATTAATGTCTTGAGCACGGAGCCAGTGAGAAAGAGAGAGAGAGAGAAAGAGAGAGAGTGGGGTGCTGAGAGAGAGTGGGGTGCTGAGAGCAAAGTGAGTGAGGAAAAAAATAATTGTATTAAAATATTACATTGTCATAAAAAATCGCTGTCTGAGGATTTTCAGGCATCCCCTTGACAGGAATCATCCTGTTGTTAGAAAAAATGACACTTTGATCTAAATTGTTATTTTTATCATCAAAATTCACTAGCTTAGATGTAAAGAAAAACATAAACAAGTTTATAAACCTGTATATATGGGCACCTAGTTTTATTACTGCCTGAACTTATATATGATTTTCAGGCCCCAAATATGAGAATATTCAAGCATGTCGCTAAGTGAGGTTATGGTTGCTCATTGAATATTAAAACTCTAAAAAAATCATTTAGGGAGCTAGCACCCCCCCCCCCCCTATTTTTAGGGCACGTACTATAAAGATTATTTAAAACATTTCCGGGGCTGGTGGGGGCAACTCCCCCCCCCCCCCCCCCCCCATATGTCCTCTCTGCCCTCTGGTTCCAGCGCCTATATCTATTCATATCCATTTATTTATTCATTCATGTATTTATTCGTTTTATTTTTAATTTATTTTTAAATTTTAATTTAATTATTCAATTTATGAAATCAAGTTATGTCATGCCGCTTGATAAGCTATTGTCATACAATATTTGTATGATTATTTATGTTTAAATGAAGGAGAAAATACATTAAATATCACATAAAACATTGACTTTTGATAATCTGGACCGATATAATTTTCTCGGAAATGTCTTTTCTTTTTGTTGTCTATATTATTTCAAACATTCACAATAATATACCTTAGGCCTAATTGATATTTGGCATTCCATACCACCGCGTCTTGTTGTCAAGTTGAGTTTTTTCGAAACAACTAATTAGGGAGCTCAGAAATTGATGAATTTTACACTTCTTCAAGAGAATAATACCTAGATGAGACCATGTCTCGTGACTGGGAACGCAATTTTACTAATACCATGAGAGAAACAGAAGATAATCTAAGCCGAATGAGGGTAAATGTAACATTGATTTCCGAGTGCGATGTGATATGATGTGTGTTTTGTGACGACGTGATTATTATTATGTTGTGCATTACGGTAACCCCAGGGCCAACGGCCAGGGAGCCCGGACGCCGACCCCGTAGGCGTCTATCGAAGCTCCAGAACCCGCATAGGAAATCGATTCAAATAGCGGGTTGGTCACATTTTTTCAACATGTAAAGAGGTATATAGCATCCATCCAACTACTTGAAATTATGATTTGAAGAAGTCTTTGAGGAATCACCCTTTTCCCCATTCATACTCAAAGTTGAGTTTGAATGGGGAAAAGGGTGATTCCTCGAATTCATCCATGTTGTATCGTCGGTTCAACATGGTGAAGAAAAAGTATGCATGCTGCGCGGTAGTGGTGCAGCAAATATGAATTTTCATGCCGTTGAGCGCCGTTCACTGGGTCACCTAGTAGATCGTAGTAAAACAAGAATGCAACGAAACGTGACAATACGTAATTTAAAAGACTTGCCAAGACCTAAAAAAACTTGACATCAAAATATTACAGTGGTTTTGGAAAAGAAAAACTTTGCCTCATTTTGCACATACTTTTTGAGAAAATGTCAAAATGAGTAGGTCTAGATTCGTCAAAAATTTACACTATGTTCAGAATAGTGCTGTAACATCACGGATATCTCCAATTCCGTTTAACCGCCAGTCAAAACCGGACGGTTTTCAGTTAAACGATTAAAAAAAAGAAAAAAATTTAATTTAAAAAAAAAAAAAAAATTTTTTTTTTTTTTTTTTTTTTTGCCGGCAAGCCAGGTCCGTTTGAAAAAACGGGAAGGACTTTCATTTAACTGCGAGGTGCAGTTGAAGGCGCCGATTTGTGCTTGTGAACTTGTCACAAATAATAGTAACAATGTCGTTTTTAGAAGAATGTGTAAGATCATTAATGTAAATTAAAAACAGTAAAGGACCTAGGCCAGAACCTTGTGGTACACCATGTGTAAAAATTGGATGAATTATTATTATAAACTACATATTGAGATCTATTTCAAAGATTACTTTCAAACCAAGATAACAGACAAATTGGAGTGTTGTTCTAGTTTCCGAGTGGTGAGTCAACACACCGATTACTGAGCTGGGAGACATTGCCAGGCCTAGTGCCAGGTGGAGGGGCATAAATCAACAACAACAAAAATTATTTAAAAAAAAAATAAAAAAAAAATATTAAAAAAATTATTAAAAAAAAAAAAAAAAAAAAACGGGAAAACGAAACCGTCCAATTGAAAACGGAATCCGCCATGGGCGGTCGGATACCGGACGGTTAAACGTTTGATTACAGCACTAGTTCAGAACTTAATAATCTTATTTGAATTTTAATTAATTCTGATATTTGATATTAATTGCTTAGCCTTATTGTAGGGAGGCCAATGCCCGGGCGTAAGGCTTCTACGCCTAGGATTTGTGCGCTCGTCGTCCAAGTCAGAAAATTACCAGAAGAAAAAAAAAGGGGAAAAAAAAAGAAAACAAATATCTATGGAATAAAATCTATAACAAATACACAATTGTACACTCCACAACATACCTATAATCACAGATCTGTAACGGTCTTTCACCATTTGTTGACAATCTTGCAGATTTTGACGTATTTTGATCCAATAATTCTGTTAGCAGACGAACATTACGCGCGAACAAGAGAAACTATAGGGGTCCTAGAGGGCGATGAGGTTAGCTCACTAAAATCCTTCTCAATGACTGAAGGTAGAGCCTAAAAATATGGAATCAATTTAATATCAAAGAACTTTTGATAGAGATTAACATATCAGATGTGCACAAATGTCACTTTTAACAACTAGAAAATATAAAGAAAAAGGATTATATCTTTTTAATTGCAGATTTTTACAAACTGCACATTCAAAGGTAGATATAGTACGATGTTTTTGTCAAACTTGCATTGGTTTGAGCCCCATAGCCAGAGCCATCTCAAATTGAGAAGGAAAACTGTAAACAGAGACCTCATTGTTCCAGCCCCAAATAGAAGTCTTGCGACATCATAATATGAATATGTATGAGCTCCGGTCTCATCGCGCGCAAAACAAATTTGACGTAGTCTCACACATAGTACCTTATTCCCAGCACTAGACACCAGTGTCGTGCAGTAATGTATGAGAAGTGTAAAAAAAGACATTTCAGTAAAAAAAAAAAAAGTCTACGTGAGCAGTCTATACTCCAATTGAGAAGTGTAATGAATGCCATGATTTGAACGTGTGTGTTTTAGTGTATGATATCATCATATGGTTAGTGAGAGAGAGAGGGAGAGAAATATCTCTGTCAGTACACGTCTATCAATGCTTGCGTGCAGTCCTATTAACTATGTTTGATTCCGTATTGTGTTGGCTACAACTGTGCAAGTTGGATTTATCGATCGTTGATAATGCAGTGTCAGATTGATATTTACTCATGAGGAAATAATTGGAATACATATCAAAACTAAGGTAGGCCTATTTATTTCAATGATTTTCTTAATTTACAATGAGTGGCTTTCAAGCTTTCTCTCATTATGTTTTGACCCACCATGCCATGGCATGGCTAGCATGGCTGGATTGCGGCTTGCATGCAATTACCGTACCTGGACGGCCTGTAGTACTGTGTTGGTGTGTGCGACTAATTCAAGGCTAGCCGGTGATGATGAATGTACTTTCGCGCGAAGTTTTGAACTTGTTGTCCGGGCAATGACCATGATGACACGCCCATTCCCTCGGGTCTGTCTAATTCTCGACGTAATTTTTGGGACCATGAAATTGATTGTTTCAAGGCTCTTACGTACGGCCAGGCGTAGAAGGAAGCTGATATGAACTAGCTGGATATCTCCTATTTTATGGAACTTCTGGAGTCGGCAGATGGGTGAGTTTTCTTAGTGAAAGAAAATGCTTTCTTTTAATGTTTGTTTTATTATAAACAAATTAGTAATTAAAAAGTTAGATTTGGGCATTGGCCTCCCTACTTATTGATAATGATGTCAGATATACATGTACACACTTGCTCAAACTTTGCAAGAAATGAAAGTGACAGTGAAAATATACAATATTGCTACATATATAATAACATATTTTGAAAAGTCAATGTGTGTTTCAAACAATTTTGTTTGCTGTGTAGGTTCAGCTTAGTTGTTACAGTACCATGTACAATTTTATATAAGAGTGCATCGATTGTTTTTTATGTAAAAGGCTCATAAAGTAATAATTTTAAATGTGTTCCCTGATTATAAAACAACCCAAATTGATTTGAGTAACTTTAATTGAGGGGTATGTCATATCTTAATATGGGTTAAATGGGTGACTATATTTTGGGACAGGCTCTCAGACTAATGAATTTTTTGTTGTTGCTTGGAAATAGATGATACTTTAATAGCCTTATGATATCTGATGCAATTTAAATTGCTCTTTCGTTTTTTCATCATAATTTCATTTTCTTACTTTACTGTATTTCGTCATAATTTCTCTATAATTGATGTTAAAGGTAAAGACCAGTAATGGTCATGCGATTGCATTGTGAAAGAAACGTTGTGGAATCGATCAGAAAAGGTTGATCATTTAGCATCTAGCATCTGCAAGGTTCTGGAATCATCAAAATGATAAGAAATTTGGCCCATTCTTCGTAAAGTTACAAGCACTATACACAGAAAGATGTATATGGGACTACCCTATCTCTCTCACCAGACCATGAGAGAAATAAATTTACCAAATATATGAATTAGTAGGCGGTTTCCCGGCAAATTTTTTATCATCATGTATTAGTCAAAACATATTCTTTCACATGATTGGTAATGAGAGCTTCCATTTCATTTTTTGAAATTGGGGCGTTGCCAATACTGGTCTTTACCTTTAACTCATAGCCTGCCATGCACGCTTTCGCTATAGAGCTTTGTGCATGCGAGAGAGCTATCGCTTGAGTGCCATGAGGGTGCAATGCAGCATTCGTAATAGCAGTTATTGTTCATGCTCATTGGACTGTGCTGTGTGTTTTGTACTCGCCATTCATAGAACCATCGCGTTAATCAGATTATCTCCAAAACAACCTGGCACAGGGGATTTGGGGCTTGGCACAATAGGGATTAGCCCTGTGGCATGATAAGAGTTAATAAGTGTTATGAATAATTTTGTTCTTATTTTGACATTTCTTTTGTTCATAGATTAGTATAAATTATCTGTAATTTTGCTGTTTTATTATTGTAGCGCATCGAAATTTTCTCTGAAGATGAAATTCACTATAGAAGCTTAGGTTATTATTATTATGTAGTATCATGTAACCTTAACAAAAATACATGTTACAGTTACCTTTTATTCTGTTCATGATTTTTAAATAACCTTTTCTTTCATCCTAATATATCAAATAGAATCGCCTTGATCCAGCAAGGTACAAGCCCATAGACAGCACTCTCATAGATTCTCCTCCAGGTAATTGACATTTTTTTAATTGAAATTGTTTTACCATAATTCAGTGATTGATATGATTGGATTTTAGGTTAATCTGTTGAAAGGTCACAGAGGTAATATTACCTGAAAACAAGAGTTGAACAAGTACAACTATATACAGGTGGAACATTATTCATTGAGGCATTAAAATGCTAAATGTCCAAAATCAGTCAAAACGATTGTAAAGTATGAAATATTACTTTATTTAGAACAACTTCATTTAGAGATTCACAGTAATTTGTAGAAGGCATGACAGTTTCACTTTAGGAAGATGATCTGATTACATTTTTGGATAATGGTCATAAAAGATGTGCTGAAAGCATTTAGTTTTCAGGTTGTCTATTGATGCTTCCATCTAGGAAGATTAATTGTAGAATTAAATTTATACATTTTGATTTGAAAAAAGAATGTGTGTTTGTTCGGAGAAAAAACAGGAGTTGTCGGTTTATGTTCATTGTTATAACATTTCACAGCGTTTAATAGTAACAAGCTTGTGGTCTAATGTGCGGAAGTTAGAATTGCACGGACAACAGAGGCATTATCGTCTACTGCGCTTACCGGTAGTCAAATAGCTCTTGTTATGTTTGTGTCTTTCTTTCTCAGAGCCAACAGAGCACTTAAGCAATGGCGTGCCGAAGATCAGGCTGAAAAACAACAACAAAGAGCGCCCAGTTTCTGCAATAATGACGAGTACCTCCCCCAGTTACGAGTTGTACCGACACAGTGCACCCTCTACTGGGCTGGTAGCACTTCTCTCAGAGAAAGTGGAGAGACAGAATAAGGTAGATAGGACTGAATTCGAACATTTATATTCATAAAACTGTCTTCAGGCATCATTTGTTTTGACAATGAACATAGTTTTATGTTGCCAAATAAAAATATTAATTCTTTCAGCAAATAATCTGATTCCTTTTATTAATGAACATTTTATTTTAATGAGCTTTAATGACAAAGAGCTACTCACTAACTTTTGATGTTAGCGGGTCATGGGAAGGGGGAAAAAATAACAAACAAGAACCCCTACCATATAATCTTTATTAAATACTTATTATTTTTTGTTGGCTTTACATAACTTCTCAGGGATATTTTTACTTGTTGTCTATAAGACTATGGGTTACAGCCTATAATCAAATCTTGTCCACTTGCTAGGTTAATTCATGTTACCATTGGATTACATTGCCTCCAATAGCTAAGAATTGGTCAGTTTGGAGTCAGGTTAGCGGTGTGACTAAGGTATTATCTAGGATTGTTTTTAAAGTCTCATCATAATAATATCTCATGGATTATCATGCTCAAACTTCATTTAAGTTTGCTTACTGTAATTCAATGATAGATATGGTTTAGATTTTAGGTTAATCAGTTGAAAGGTCACAGAGGTATACCGGTACCTGGAAACAAGAGTTGAACAAGTACAACTTTATACAGGTGGGTTGGAACAGTTAATCAGTTGAAAGGTCACAGAGGTATACCGGTACCTGAAAACAAGAGTTGAACAGGTACAACTTTATACAGGTGGGTTGGAACAGTATTCATTTGGGGTTAACATGCTCAATATCCAAAATCAGTTCATCAGGAATCATTTTGACTGTTATTTATATATGTTCTTATTACCATTGTACTTTGTAGGTGATAGAGCAGCTTGCACATCAGGTCCAGGATCTGGAGAGTGACAGAAGGAAGAATGGGGTCAAGGTTCATGACCTAGAGCACCAGGTCAACACTCTGACCACACGATTGACTGAAAACAGGGGGCAACATAATGTAAGTATTTATTAAAAAAAATCATTTTTCCCTTACATGCCATAACAATAATGATATTAATAATGATAGTAATTGTAAATTTATATTGAGCATTGTCTATACAAATATACTCAACTGTGCACAGCTATGTAACAAGAAAAAGCTCAGAATTTTACAAATATTGCATGTTCCTGCGTTCAATATCAAAAAATATAACAATGAACTGACAAATTCTGAATTTGGAGGTGAATATAATGTAATATATTGTACAAAGAAAAGCATGCAATATGCAATAAGCATGTATTATAATGTGATATATATGCTCATAAAAAAAAATGTATTAATATTATTATGGATTTCAGCTCATCTTACTGTACATTAATAACTTATCAACAATTTTATTGATTACTAAAATCTCTTGTGTATGATTAAAGAGAGTTTCCAAGCTTTTGACTTTTCTTCTTGATTAAAACTTCAAAGCAGACGGAACAGCAGATCGATGGTTGGCAGAGAGATGTAAGGAATCGTTTAGATGAACTCCATGAGCGAGTCTCAAGACAGATGACAAACGGTGGAAGCAGCGATGCGTACCACAGTGAGGGCGCTCTTGCAATGCTTGCCAGAGATCTCCATGAAGCGTAAGTATATATTTAAAAAGTATAAGCATTTAGAAATAATAAGGGATTGAAGCATTTTTTTAAAAATTTGGGTGAGATTTCTGGAGTGGACTTATATAAGTTAAATATACATTCATCTGTTGAAAGGGAGTATTTAAAGCTAATCAGTTAGTAAAAAAGAAATATTGTACTTGTATAGATAGAGTTTGTATTTTCGAGATATGGAAGATTTTGATTTTTTTTTAATAAACTGATCATAAAGCTGCAGTACTTTGCATAAATACTAACTTTTTCTTTTGTAAGGAATAAGTGTCTATGGGTGCGTTCATCGGGTCTTGCCACTAGATATGTTCATATCAAACCCCACTATACGATCGTGATTTGCGGGATGTCGCGTTCATCGTCTCTTCACGATTCAAAATAAAGGCCTTGTCCCTGCGCAGCTGCTCTTCGCCGTTCAACTAGGTCAACGGAGGTCAACTAGATGGACGAGTGCTCATACATGCATGTACAACAACACATGGCGCGCTATCTCCGAACCGGAAATTACCCTGGGAAGGTCCAATTTGTATGTGGGTTTCAAAACAGCTTTGCGTTTATCATCTCTCAGAAACATGATTCTGGCTGTATGTCACATTCAAAACACACCTTTTTCGGAGTTACAATATGCTCATATCTAAAGACGTTTAAAAAAGGCTTTGCGTTTATCACCTTCAAAATTTGCCTGAAAGATGTTTGAGAAACCTGACTCTAGGCAAAAATTTGGTCAATAAACGCACCCTAACATATGGTACTAATATATACTTACTGCGTTTTGAAATTAGACAATTGTTAAGTTAACATCCAATTTCATTCAGTGATATTCATATTTAATTTATTTTTACCTCTGTGTCAGTACACAAAACTCAGTGTAAAACAGAGGTCTCATTTTCAAATTTTCTCATGTTAAACGATTGTTCAATCCCATTCTTTGTTGTAGGAAGCGAATGCTGCAGGGAGAATACAATGCCCTCCATCATGAGATAGAGACACTGAGAACAAGACTGGTCAAGCAAGAGATGGACGTTACCGGTCAGCTGATGGAAGGGAAAGAGATGGGCCGGAGAATGGACAGGCTAGATAGGGTAAATCATATTGACATCGTCATACCTATGTATCGTAGTCGAGTGGTTTAAGCACTTCACTTGGCACTTCACTTGAAACTTCACTTGACTTGAAATTTAAAGGTCGTGGTTCGATCCCGACACAGCACTAATGTCCTTTGGCAATGCATTAATCTTCATTTGCCACACTCGACCCAGGTGAGGTAAAAGGGTACCTGGCAGGAATTAATTCCTTGAAAAGCTGGAGCCCTATAATGGCAGCTAGGCTAAAGCCGGAGTAATAATTAATGCGCCATGGAATAGAATCTCTAGATAAATGGCGCTAGAAAAATGCCTATTATTATTATTACTATTATTATATTTTAAAAAGCTCAGGTCTTGATGTTAATGTTGTATCCATTATTATCTTTTTGGAGCCAGAAGGCATTAAATCTCATGCTTTCACTCTGAGTTATTGCCCTTTTGGCTCTCAAGATGATATTGAAGATTATATTAGTAGTGAAATAGTTTAAGATTTGCCAATGTTGTGGTGGTGGTGGTGGTGAATATCTGTCATATTCATATGAATGTGTTTTCATGTGTCCAGCAGGGCACTCTGTGTTATGCTATGGTATGTAGTATAGTATTAATGACTGCTTTGAGAGAAATAGTTGTTTTATTACGCTCAAGGGAAGGTTAGAATTGTGCTATTCCCCGAGGCTTGCCGAGGGGAATAGCCCAATTGTAACCTTCCCGAGAGCGTATGAAAACAACTATTTCTCGAATATTAAAGCAGTCATTAATACTTTTATATGCCGAAAAAAAATAGACTAAAAAATAAAAAATAAAAAATATTTTTCAATTTTGTCGAAGACGGGATTCGAACTCTTGCGTACAACAAGAGGTGTATCTAAAGTCAGCGCTTCAGACCTCTCGGCCATCGCGCGATATTAACATGCTTGGCAGTTTTGTACGATATATACATTAAAATGTATTGAAACCGGCTTCGCGTGTGATGAAGCTTCGCAAAAGCTCCATATACTGACTCTTCTTTTACTTTTGCAATGCATATTGGCACGAACTTAGATCAAGATCTATCGGCAGATGTTGTTTTTTGGTTTTTGGAAGTTTATTTTCGTCTTCATGTCAACAATGCAAGATAAAATTGTCGGTAAGATCGATCGAGATTCAATTGTATTGAAATTACCGACCAATCTTTCGCACACATTACGGTATCCTCCATCGCTCAAACCATTTTTTAACATGTAAACCTATGGGGTAACCATGGAGTAACCATGGTTATTAAAAATATTAAATGTTTTATGCATGGTTACCGAGAATTTTACAGGAACAGTTGAAGTTTATGAATGCAATTCGACCAATCAGATGGCTGGATTTCTTAAGTGAGGTATATAATGGATCTTACGTACACCCAATTCAGGAAGTTCAAAGATTTCTTAATGAGTAAATCTTGACGAATCATGAATTTGATTTAAAATGATTGTTGATAAGATGAAGTCTAAATAATTATGAAATGCTATGATTTTCCTGTAATATTATTTTTGAAAGGGATTATAATTGTTTTTTTATTTATATTTATTTCCTTTAGATATCGAGTAACATATGTTTTCGAAACAAGTACGGTATACATAATAGAAGGAGGTGAAAACTTGAAAAATAAATTTTGTATAGTTTTTTTTAACACCAAGAAAAATGATTATGATAGGACAATGCATAATGCACAGCTGCCAACCCATATCCTATTTTGGAGGAATGCTTCCTATTTTTGGGCCCTCAAACTACTATTGTGAACCCTAGATACCTCTCTCTTTCTGAAAACTTCCGTGTAAAAAGTGTGCAAAAGAGACTTTATTCCTAATTTTGCCTTTCAAGATTCCTAATTTTTGCTGTGAATGGTTGGTAGGCATGATAAAGTTTCAGATCCCGCCGTGGCACTTTATGTCCTTTGGCAAGACATCGATCTACATTTGCCACTCTCCACCCAGGTGTTAAATGGGAACCCGGTAGGATGCTCCCCAGGAAGTGGAGAATGTGCATACATTGTGTGCGGGTAAGCCTGAATTTGATGACCGGGGTAATATATATCTGTAAAGCGCTTTGAGAGGGCCTGCGGTCCTGCAAAGTGCTATATAAGAACGAACTATTATTATTATTACATTCACACTCATATTTTTCTCTTTTCCCATCTTGAACCCCTAGAAGCTTGGAAAGGTACAGTCAGACCAACAGCTGGTGCTATCCCATCACCTTGGGTTGTCGTCAAGCTCTCCTCAACCCCCTTCCAGGCTGTACAGCGACAAGAAAGACATCACAGATCTTAAGTAAGATTAACTCTGCTCTGCCTCTAAAATGCATGAAAGAAATTCAGAAATTATCTCTTGTAAAAATGTTTGAGTTTGAAGTCTTTATTTTATTCAACGCTTTGTTTTGTTGTTGAATTGAGCATATTTGTTTTTTATTTTTTCAGAACATAAATTTCATTATGCATCAGCAGTGTCAAGTCTGACAGACATGAACGCTATACAAGAACCCACTATTATTAATATTATTATTCTTACCTCTATCAGCAAAAGATGGCATTTTGATAATTTTGAGGCCTAAAAAGCTATGAAAATCATGACATATCACTTTTTAATGCATTGGTCATTTTGCTGACACACAGTATTGCTTACAATTTTGTTAATGTTTCATTCCTTCAATGTTTTTCTACCAATTGGTCATTAACTCTTAGACATGACCAGTTTCCTTTATGTTAGTATTACAAAACACTCATTTTCTGCCTCAGTTCTTTTAAATCCAACATTGCGCTTTGATTCACGAATAATTATGTATCTTTGAATTATAAATTTAAAATAATTTGTATTTTATACTAAATTATCAGATTTTCAGCCAAATATTTGAGTGATCTTTTACTTCTATTTTTTAAAATGATTAATGTTTTGTTTCCAAAGTTTTATATTTGTATGAAAATGTGATTTTGATTTTGATTTGTAAAGATTATGTACTTTTTTTTGTTTTAATTGATAACCCTATTTTATGACTGTTTTTACATTGTTAACATTTAGCAAGCAGTTGCTGGACTACGGTACTACTTGGTATTTTTGATTAACGTTATTGAAATTGAATTGAATTGAAAACTTTTGCTTTGTTCTAGGATGGAGATGAGTAAGCTACTAGCTTCATTCAGCAGGCTTGAAAGTGCTTCTCAAGTGTCCCGCTCCAGCAATGGATCAGCGCCCTCTACTGTCTCCGCCACCACTGTATCTTCCAGCATCAGTATGTTTTAACTTGTATTCACAATAGTAATATAGTGGTGAAGTTGCTTTTATAAAGTGCATTATATTATATATTTCTATGCGCTTTATGTGGAATACAATTGAAAAATCAGTGATATGAACATATGAAACGAAAAGATATTCTCCTGCCTTTACTGATGATGAAGTATTAGAAGTATTACTTTACATATATTATACTCCACGAAAAAATACTTCACAAGAATTACTTTATAATACCATCTATGATACTTTATTATTGATAATAGTAAAATCCAATTCTATCTTTAATAATGATAGCAACAAAGGGGTCTAATTATAGCTCTTACTCCATAAGAAGATTATAATCTGTTATCACTAAATGTAGATAAAACAAGTTTCATCACCAGGAAAAGACTTTAAAGGTAATACAAAGTTTTGGTATGGGGTCATGAAATTGGTTCAAATGAACATATTGGATGCATATGCGATTTTACAATAATCAGTGATCATTGTCACGGTTGAAATCGAGTCTAAAGTGATGAAATTGTAAATAATAAACTCTTTATGTTGTATAGCTCCCTCTCCAGGTCAAGATATTAATTTAGCTTTGAAACAATGTTTCTTGACTACACTTGATTGATCTGCTATTCCCGTTTTAAAATTATATATCAGAACTGCATATTCTGAGATTTTCATGGTCGCAGCTACCATGGAATGGCCTTAGCAGAGCTGCCAACTAGTACGGATTTCCCGTAATTGGTACGGAAATTAACGACTATTACGGCAGTACGGAATGTTGTCTAAAAATTACGGATTTTTTTTTTTTTTTTTGCGCATAGGGATCTATCGTAGCAAGTGCTGTACAGTATGGTGGCCATCCAGCACTCGCTGCATGAGAAAGATGGAAAATTATCAAGTATTCTCTTAATAGAAGCCAATTTTTCATTGAAAACTTATGTGTTGTGATGAACTGAAAATCAATATTTAGCAACTTTGTGGGAGTAAAATCACAACAAATTTCAGATAATCATGCGCGCATGCGTCCGCTTGCCATTCTTTTAAGATTCATGGCGCCGCATAGGAAATTACTGATTTATTCCCCAAATTACTGATTTTGAGCCTTATGGTTACTGATTTTCTGTTCTGGAGGTTGGCAGCTCTGCCTTAGGCGCTATTTGAAATGATTATTCAAATTTCTTGAAAGCAGAAGTGTTTTAGGGGCTAAATTTTCTAGTATAAATGGAATGAATACAAAGTACTAATATCTACACATTGCTTTTAATTTGTTTAGGTAGCAGACGACACAGGTCCTATCCTTCCTCTGTGTCCTCGTCCAAGGGGCCGACAGCGACGTCATCGCCATGGCAACGATCGGGGCATCATCATTACCAGGACAGAAAGAAGAAGACGACAAGGGGGGCCAAAATGGGGACCAAAATGGGGACCAGCGACGGAAGTAGCACGAGCATCGATGACCTGAGCAGCTCTGAGATCTCTCTGCCTCTCAGCATCAGTCATGGGGAGGAGGAGGAGGATGATGATGAGGAGAAGAGGAGGCGGAGCATGCAGGGTGGAGGAGTAAACCAGTCGGTGGTTGATGATGATGATGAAGACGATGAGGATGTCGATGATTTCCAAGGTGAGGGTTGTAAGAGCTACTGAGTGGTGGTGGTGGTGGTGGCTTAGAAAGCATAGAAAACAACCAGACGGCTTTAGGTCCTCTCCGAGGGACCTGGTAATTAGGATTAATGGCCTTACCAAAGGGCACTAGCGCATCGACTTGGTTTCGAACCCGGGTCACCGGATTACGAGACCATTGCTCTACCGACTGAGCTATCGCGCCTCCTCTGAGTAGTGGTATATCCAGATTAAATCTTTCTGAACTTCACAAATTGTTACCACTCGGACGAATAACTAGTCAGTATCGATATCTTCACCCTAAATTACTTTTTGTCTTAGGGACACTTACTTAATTGGTAATATTTTTAAATAGGGTAAATGTCCTGGACTTGATTAATTCATTCACATTCACCAAATATCTCTCATAAGACAAACAGAATTTTATAGCATTGACATATTGTTACCACTCGGACTAATAACTAGTCAGTATAGATATCTCCACGCTAAATTGCTTATTGCTAAGGGACGCTTAATTAATTGGTTATATTTTACATGGGGCAATTGTCCTGGACTTCAGTAATTCATTAAAATTCACCAAATAAGACAAACAGAATTTCACAGCACTAACATTAAACAAAACAAAAAAAGTCTTGTTTGATCAATATTTGTCTTGATCAATGAAGTGATCCTGTGTATGGTTGAATGTTTACCAGTTTAGTGGCGCTTTATTTGTGTATATACCTGTATATTATTTTATAAAAACCATCCGTCTTCCTTTTAGCATAGAATATGAGAAGTGACATTTATTTTTTACATGCCTGTAAACTGTAGCGTTTGCTCATTTGCTGATGCAATTAGCTTTTTATGTTCTCCATATATGACTGAATAATTGACCTGTTATTATTGAATTCACGATCAGTTGAAGCCATTGAAAACTCACCATTGGTCCATGATAATTCATTATCTTTTCTTTCTCTTTGCCTGCTCCGTACAGATGACCTGAGCCTTTACCTGTCTGACCTAGATGTGAGTCATAAAGGTGAAGAGTTTGGAAGCACCATCTCACTGGACTCTGGAAACCTTGACCTTGATTTCATGTGAGAGAGAGAGAGAGACATTCGGATGTGGATTTGAACTTTGAACCTTGACCTTGATGTCATGTGAGAGACATTCAGATGTGGATTTGAACTTTGAACCTTGACCTTGATTTCATGTGAGAGACATTCAGATGTGGATTTGAACTTTGAACCTTGACCTTGATTTCATGTGAGAGACATTCAGATGTGGATTTGAACCTTGACCTTGATTTCATGAGAGAGACATTCAGATGTGGATTTGAACTTTGAACCTTGACTCTGTCGAGCTGAGTTTGCAAGAGAGACTTTATCAGAAGTAGGAAGGCGTAATGTAGCAGCTTAGTTTGATATGAAATATGCAACTATTACGTGAATGCTGTCAGTTCATACTTTAGGGTCATAAAAATATTGAGAAAAATGATTCATTATGAAGTACTACAAGTAATTAGTATGCTGTTTTAATCACTTGAATATTGTTGAAGGTGATTTTGAATTGAGCAGTTTCTACAAAGCAATACCGGTATCTCTCGCTGCACTAGGATTATTTTTCTGATAAATTCCGACTTTGGACGAGAGAAAACCTTGAGATTTTTTGTTGTAGAATGACCGGTATCCTGTGTGAGCGATGTGAATATTGCTGCAAATTGCAAATTCCTTCCATGCTGACATCATTTTACTCTGTCCTTCTTTCTTTTGGTTGATAAAAATATTGAGATTTCTGGTTGTCACGGTGAATCAATAATCACCATGCTGTTTGAATGAATTGTTGTTTTTTAAAGTGATTTTTATATATGCAATTTTTATCATATCTTTATCAAATTGCAAACTTTCTTCATACTGACATAATTTTACTATGCTGTGTGATAAAAAAAACATTGAGATTTTTTGTGAACCAATGATGAAAATGCTGTTTGGATATTATTTGAGTATTTTTAATTCAAGGGTTTTCAACACAATATTCCACTGTAATTCTACAAGCGCGTAGCCAGGATTTCATTTTAGGGGGGGCGGTAGTGAGCACGCAAAGCGTGCGAATCACTTTAAGGGCTCCCTAGGGGGGTGGGTGCAGGAAGGGGGGACTTTCCCCCCTCCCGCGCAAAGCGCGGAAGCTTTGAAAGAAGACGATTCGTTGTACCTTTCTCGACTCGTAATCCTTGTCTGAATTCAGTCCCTCCCCCCTCTTGCGCGAAGCTTTGACATTTCATTATATTACTAGAGAAAGGAGACGATTCGTTGTACCTTTCCCGACTCTTAATCCTTATCTGTATTCAGTCCCCCTCCCGCGCGAAGCGCAGAAGCTTTGAAAGAAGACGATTCGTTCTACCTTTCTCGACTCATAATCCTCGTCTGAATTCAGTCCCTCCCCCCTCTCACGCGAAGCTTTGACGTTTCATTAAATAATTAGAGAAAGAAGACGATTCGTTGTACCTTAACCGACTCTTAATCCCTGTCTGGATTCTGTTCCCCCCCCCCCCCCCCCCTCTCGCGCGAAGCTTTGACGTTTCATTAAATTATTAGAGAAAGAAGGCGATTCATTGTACCTTTCCCGACTCTTAATCCTTAATTTGAACTCAGTCTCCCCCTTCCCGCGCGAAGCGCGGAAGCTTTGACGATTCGTTGTACCGTTCTTGACTCTTTTTCCCTCTTTCTTCCTACGTCCTCTTTCTTTTTTTTCTTCTCTTTCTCTCTCTTTTTTTTTTTGGCCGGCGTTTTGGGGGGGCGACCACCCCCACCGCCCCCCCCTGGCTACGCGCCTGTAATTCTATTATATAACAGATTGTAAACCAATTACCGGTATGCTGTTTGAATGATTTGAATATCAATCAATGATAGTGATTTTATTTCATAATGAGGTTTCAAAAGAGTGTTATCAAATTACAAATTGTGTCCTGGTTGGAATTATTTTACCATTGATTTCTAATTTGGGAGTGATTAAACATAATTATATACACCAGGATGTGTTAGATGCAGATCATTATGCTGTTAAGTAATGAAAGTGGTTTGAATACTGGGCCCACCAAATGTGGTTCCGGAGGCATTATATTTTTGGTTGTCCATTCGTAAGTCTGTCTGTCCTGCTTTCTCATCATCGCTATAAATTCCATCCATTTCCTATACTGAATGTAGGGCAGAGGCATATAGGAGTCGCAGCCACACTTGTCTTGTCTCTTCATACTCTCACTCTATGAGCAGTCTCACTTTTTCTTCTTCCATGATTTCTTCTAGTATAGTAAACTGAAAGTGAGGATATACTGTACGTGTATAACATGGATAGCGATATTATACAGTGGAACCTCATTATAAAGAGCTCTAATATAACAAAGTATCTGTTATAACAAGATGATTTTGCTGGTCCCAGCTTTTTATATTCTTTTATTTGTTTACCCTGATATAACGGTAATTTCCAAGGTCCCAAGGACCTCGTTATAAAGAGGTTCCACTGTAGTGTATTAATATATGTTTTGGGACGTCGCATCTGTAATTCTAAACTTGGTGCAGACAAATCAATTTATTTGTATTCTTGTTTTTAAGTTTAATCATGCTCTATGCAATAGGTGTAGTAGGATAGAGGGTAATATCTTATGAAATGCAATTAGAATCTGCAAAGTATGTGTGTATGCTGAAAAAGTAGCTTGTGTATTGATAGTGTATGGTATACATGTATCTTGTTTGTAAATGAATGGAACCTATGTGGTTTCCATTAAGTGTCAATGGCAGAAAGGTACACAGGCACTTGATAGACAACCAATATCCTTTTTCGCGAAATGCAATTATATGCAATTGAATTTCTTAGAAAGATTTAATTTAATTATTTACATGAGATATTTATAAAATACAGTCTGTTTAATAATGATAATAATATATTACATTTATAAAGCGCTTAGTACAATGTTTCTAAGCGCTTAACAAAAATCTGAAGACTTAATTTCCTTGTAAATCAAGACATTTTAAAGTTTTTTTAATTATATGTCAGTTGGTTTTGTGACATTAGGATGCAGTATTCTATCTTGGGATTTGATATGTCTCTTTTGGTCTGGACCCTCATGCATTATTATAATAATAATAATAATAATAATTATAAAAAAAAATTCAAGTCCACTCCAAATGTTATTATGTTAAAGTTAAGTTGTTGAATATAATTTGAATATTTATTTCTAGGTTTGGTCTCTAGCCCCAGGTTTTCGAGAAAATGACTGAAAATAGAAGACTTTTAGTAAAATAATTGCTCTAATTAGTAAAGCACTGCCTCCTCCTTTAAAAAAAAGTCAGGCAAGAAACTCTTTACTTTTGTTACTTGGCCATATACAGTCCTTATTATTAATAATAATATTCCCAAACTTGTGTGATCTGTTATGACCTACTTATACTCTTCAAATTTGAAAATGTGATTCGATCTCTATGTCCATGACAAAATTTCGATATCGTGATCATTATAAAGTCATTCTGCAGAAATTTCATCTACTTGGGTGTGAAGAAAGAGGCCCCATATGTTGTCACAAAATTGAGGTTGATGAATTTACAGAGCAAATGTCAACTTCTTAGTGTGTATATAAATACAAGACTATATGGTATTCAATTTATTTATTGTACAAACAATGATTGGTAAATATCTTATGAGAATAAAATTGTGCTTCATACTTCCATGGTATGTGTTTTGTGTGAGCCATTTTTTGTTTTCTTATAGCTCATTATATTTCAAAGATATATTACATTGTTAATATTTTAAAGATACCGGTATAACAGAGTAATCTAAGACATATACGGGAGTTATCATATTGCAATGTTTTCTTTTTATTGTCTGAATGTTTTTTTGGCTTAATTCTCATAGGCCCATTGTACAGAATATAGCCTAAATGCATAATTCTTTTTCTGCTTTCTCCTAAATCAAGTAGTTTGCTATCAGTATCAAGCTGTGGGGGGGGGGGGGGGCCTAGCATTAATTCTGTGAATTGACTTGTACATTTATGCCCTACCCGACGTTCACCCATATTCTGACCTGCATGACCCCGGTCATGAAATAAAGTCTGGAAGTTTGGATAACCTTGGCGAATTCTAATATGTATGTTTTAATTGTTTTATACAGTGCGTCCCAGAAAAAAAGAAACCGAGAATTATCAATGTTTTATCATAACTTAATCACAATTATAATTAATAAATGACACGTATTTGTAAAGCTATTAGATCCTCCTTTCATTCGATGCAACTCATATGATACGAATTTCATGCATGAGCGATTCAAAGCAATTTGAAGAGAGGGTACCAAAAATTCATTTGGTGGGCGGTATCTAAAATCATTTTTTTTTAAATCCCAAAATCTGTATTTTTTTTTTGAAGCCCCCATTTAAAAATTATAAATTAATATAAGTGAAGAACCCAGGGGGATACTCAGATTTGATTTGGACGGGGTGTGCTGCTCAAGCCTTGAAACCCCTACCCATTTCTGAGGGTCATGTCGGGGAATTTTTCTCAAAGTAAAGCCCATTATTCACAATTTTCAGGTGCCATTTAAACACTCAAAAAAATTGTGGAAATTTTGAAAAACCGACCCATGTTTAGAGATATTTTTGTTAAAAATGGGAACCATTTTTAGTGAAAAAGTGACCCATTTAGAGCGGCCTACCCCCGTATGTCTTAAAGGTACTATGTCCCTTTTGCAGCCAACCTCAAATGCTGTAGAACTTTGCAGGAATTATGAATATGTCATGTATGTCCCATCTGTGAAATTTAAACGTTAGCAGTGTCCTCATATTCAAATTATGCAAGGAAACCCGCTTACTTGCTAGATTTCACTGTCAGACACTATTGAGTGACTGACTGGCTTTTTTTCTTCTTTGGTAATAACATACATGAAAAGAGTTGTAAAGGGTACATGAGCATTTGTCTACATCAATAACCTACTTCTTGTGATGGCCAAGATTAAACTGATTGAATCTCTGCCAGCATAAAACGTATGACCATTCGGTACAATTGTCTGAAAATCAAGACTATTACTTTTGGGCTCTATAGCCCTTAAGTCGATTTTAAAACTAATACCGGTAGTCGTTATTTTCCCACTTGAAGACATTTTCAAGCCCCACCTTTTTTAGGGAAGTTCTAAATTAGTATTATCTTTCAAATGCAGTTGGAATTTAACTTTTTCATTTTTTGGGCCTGCAAATGGGACATAGTACCTTTAATAGAATTCCAAGCCCCCGATGGAGCACCCAATATCCTTCAAGAACAGTTCTGCACGCGCACATGACATCATGATATCTGTTTCGAGTTACGTAATCCCGGTCTCGATGTAACAATCGAGGAAGTTCTGGTGTCGTTCCTCAGCGGGTAAGTCTATCGCCAATTTATTAATTTTTCTTAATTCTATATGTCTTTTTGCATGAAAGAGTTAATGATAATGTTTCGTAGTATTAATGGTATGAAAAACTGAACAGCAGCTTGATTTAAATATTGTGCCCGAAAGTCGAAACTATGGTTGAGAAAAATGCTCGAACTACGAGACCACGATCATGACGATGTTGTGGTCCCGCACGTATACTTTTCCGTGTGCTTTGGTCATCATTACTTGGGAATTGCTGGCTGTGCGACGGGGCCGCCACGGCCGCTCCACCCCTCGCCCTCGGCCTCGGTAGAGACGGTCCCGCATTCTCCACCTCCGACCACTCAGCATTAGAATGATTAGTAGGGTCTATAGTTTTTGTGTAATAAACAATGTCAAGACCCTCTGTTGATTCTCAA
This sequence comes from Strongylocentrotus droebachiensis, assembly GCA_035222895.1. Lineage (NCBI taxonomy): Eukaryota > Metazoa > Echinodermata > Echinoidea > Camarodonta > Strongylocentrotidae > Strongylocentrotus > Strongylocentrotus droebachiensis. Next base: position 38,928 of record JAVYIG010005232.1, read on the forward strand.
AATGATCAAACACCACCAGACCACCGTAAAAAACTCGCAAAAATTCACTCAAGATCGACTAGCAAATTGACATGTCAAATACAATCACAGAATGACAGATGACCAGATGACGATGTTCATGTTGGAAAAAATACCTTGAAAATCTAGAATCTAGATTCTAGACAAAATTAGAAATCTATTGAGTTTTGTTAACTGCCACACACATGTGTACTTATAAAAATATAACTAAGTTTATACTCAAACATATCCTCAAAGGTAGTAGACTGATTTTTAGCCCTTTTCAGCCTTCATCCTTCAGGTCTAGTTTTTGCCAACTGTTGTGGAAGAAAGATAGATAATATACAATGAGGAGAAGAAGAAAGAAAAAAAAAGGAAAAACAGACTACCGGTAAGCTCTAGATCTATGGAAAAAGATGGGACTTTTTTTATATATTTGTTTAAATGGTGACAGATTTTCTGTTGTTTGAATGTAGCTGGAGAAAGATTGCAGTCTTTTAACAAAGAATTCAAACAATATCATCTTATGGTTGCAATCTTTATCTATTATATTAAATACCAAACTTCCTCATTATTTGTATAGATTATTTTACATTTGTACAACATGCATATATATGAACCAATGAACCAATGAAAATCATATCAATCTCATAAAAAAGTTAGAACAAACATTGGAAACAGTCTGTATCATATTCTGATGCATGTATTTGGAATGAAATGAGAAAGTGTTCATCATGAAAAAGCATTAGACAAATGTTCAAAACAGATGTTGTTCTATTGATGCATTAATTGTAAAAATTGTACAATATGCTATAAAATATTTCAGTCAGATTGTATAAATAGTTTAATGTAGTGTATATGTTTGAGTTATATGACTTATTTTTCATAATAACAGAATCGTTTCATCATTAGTGCAAACATTGCAAACCAAAAATACTTCTTTATGATTCAATGTTTACTCTTAGTGATTGAACAGGGCCGACCTTGACTTGCTCTTGCTATTTATTTGCTCCATTAAACCAAATGTCATGCTGAAATACATTGTAACCTGAAGGTTTTGATAATAAATAAATAAAATTAGTTAATAAGAGAAATAATTAAAACTGACCTGGGACATTGACTTCATTCTTTATTAGAACATACAGTAGTGCAAGTGATAATGTTAATGCCACTATGTTACATCTAACTCTACCTGGTACCTGGTAGTCTTGAAGACAACCAAATGGATGGATACTGTAGAAATAACATGCCCCAGAAAACCCAACCTCTATAAATATAGCTACCAGACCTCCGTGTATATCTTTCTAATAGATCTCAATATATAGTTTATAATAATAATTCCTCAAATGTTTCTTCTATTACACATGGCGTACCACAAGGTTCTATCCTAGGTACTCTACTGTTTTTAATTTACATTAATGATCTTACACATTCTTCTAAAAACGACATTGTTACTATTATTTGTGGCAAGTTCACAAGCACAAATCGGCGCCTTCAACTGCACCTCGATGTTAAATGAAAGTCCTTCCCCACGTGGGTTTTCGGCAACAAAACAACAACAACAACCAAAAAAAAAAAATCTTATACACAGGTGCGCCTTATACACGGAGATTTACTGTATAAACTTGCAAATAAACCCTTTCATACTTACATGTACAGTACATGTATGTATCTGATTAAGAAATTAAGAGGGGAGGGGCTTACAGGCCGAGCCCAAGTCAGGACGTTGTCTGGGTTCAGTCTGACTCGGAGTAGTTCATAAAGTGCAGAAAAACTTGCACTGTAAGGGTTTATTTTGTAGTCATTTACTTGTGCTTCCAGTCATGAGGCATAATTATTTTAGTCTGTATCAGTCCACAATCACTCACAAGCTTAAGTCCATGTAGCCTTCACACATATATGTGTGGGTGTGCTGCAGTGATGTTGTAAATTACTTTTTATAAATTTTGAAGTGAGGAGAATGGCTTAGTTTGAACCTTTTTTGGTGTACATTTTAACAATTTCTTGTCTATTTAAAGGAATTCTTTATGAAGTATTAAAGATCATAGGTTTTATTGCAATAAACAAGAATGAAAAGAGTACAGGAGAGAGAGAGAGAGAAGGGAGAGAGAGAGAAGGGGAGAGAGAGAAAGAAAGAGAGAGAGAGAGAAGAGGGGAAAAAGTCAACTGAAAGAGACGTACACAAAGGGAGATCTTGATTGTTGATATTTACCTGGCAAAGCAAAACAAGACAACACGGATGAAGATAGGGAGCTACATGTAAAAAGAATACCATTTCATACAAGAAGAATTTCTCTCCATTGAAAATGGGCAAGAACAACAACAAAATCATGAGATGGGAAGAAAATTCCTAATGGGAACGTAGGGATATGGGCCAGTACGGCAGTGTTGGTTGACCTAATCAACTCATTAGACGCGTCTTCATCATCTTGAGATTACCAAATAGCCCGATATTTCTGATTTGGGAAATAATCCTGAAGTTACAAATCGCGTCTTCGTCAGCTCGAGATTCGACCTCGAAACTTGAAACTCGACCTTGAGAAATTATCTCGAGATATTTTGCTCACCGCTCGCGCATATTGCGAGTGTCTGGGGAAGATGCACCGCACAAATAGCTTGATATTTTGCAAACTATCCAAAGATATCTTGGGATGACAATCCTGACCAAATATTCTGCTAATTGCAACTTCGGGCTGATGAGGACGCAAATTAGCTGGATAGTTTACGATCGGGATAGCGGGATATTTGGCAATCTCGAGCTAGTGAAGACAGGCCTATTAAGGCGTGTCCTTGGTCAGACATTTGGGCTGGCTGATACTGCAGTATTCCAAGCCTCTGGTGCTGGGGGTGAAATCAGTTAGTCATGGCGGTGTATGACTTTGCACTGGCACACATCACAAAATGTGCCGCGGGTTGTCAAATTAATGACCCGATTGAGCCTGATCGGTGAATGACCTGAGAAAAAATGAACGGCTTTTGAGAAGTTTTCGATGAGGATTGACAGCCTTGTGGCAGCGCGCTTTAGTGTTTGCTGTTGAGGGTATGCAGGGTGGTGTTTCAATGTGCACCTGTGTCTGTAGAGTTACACCTGTGTATTATGGTCACCCAATAATGTGTATGAAAAATGACCATTAGAGACAGGTGGTGGTCGCACCTGTGTGTTATGGTCATCCAGGTATTGGTATGCAATGACTATGCATAATGACCATTATGGACAGGTGGTCTTTATGAGCTGGTAGTTGGCTTATCTTAATAAATGGCCTTTAAAAAAATCTGGCTGTTCCAAAGTCAGCCTCCTATTCAATCTTACTGCCTCTGAGTGAGAGAGAGAGAGAAAGAGAGAGAGAGAGAGAGAGAGAGAGAGAGAAAAGGGGGGGGGGCAGAGGTGCAGAATAGTTGAAAGGGATATGTTACAATACATTTTTTAATACCATTTGTCTTTCATGTTTCATTGAAAGTGCAATGTACATGTAAGTTGTACATGTGTTGTTTTAGTCTAGTGGATAAGCCTGTGAACCACAAAGGTACGGGTTCAAATCCCTACTGCAGAACTAATATTTGACTCACTAGACGCAGGAGTAGTAATTTGAGTACGTGGTAGGATGTATTCCTTACATTTGAGCGCTATGGATTTGGAAGCTATAAAGCCAGGGTATTAAAAAAAAATCAAAATTGAAAATGTCTTTTAGTGGGAAAATAACAAGCATTAGTTGTCGAATTGACTGTAGTGATTGCAATCATTTTAGTAATAGTCTCAATAGTGTCTGACAGTGAAGTAAACAGGTTTCCTTCCATAATTTGAATAATAAGACACTGCTAAAGTTTAAATTTCACAGATACTGTAGGACATACATGTACATGTATGTAACATATTTATAATTCCTGCAAAGTTCTACAGAATTTGATGTAGGCTGCAAACGGGACATAGTACCTTTAAAGCCAAATATGAATACACCCTCCTCCTTTTTTTTCATCCAAATGTACACATTGGGATGATAATGATTAAATTATTACAAATATTGTGACTTAAAATAACATGCCCGCCCATTTACGCTTTGTGTTGTCCTTACTTTTGAAGATCAAAAGATCTGTTAAAATCCACCTTTAAAAGCAGTCAATAAGCAGAAAATTGTGTTTCAATATCTGTATCAATAATTGTCTCTTTGCCTCTGTATTAAGACTGCAATTGCAAAAAACTTTGTTTCAAGCAAATTCTGTGGTTTTCATTTGGGCTGTAATCTTGATGATTGTTTGAGCGGTTTGCATTTCTGGTCAAAGGAAATATTTTTAAATCCACCTCCCCAAGTGCATGAATGAGCAGGCACATTGAGAGCCGACCCAGGAAACGTGTATGTAAGTCGATCTTTGAGCTGCAAAGAAAGCAAGGAAGTTCTCCCCTGCTCCATCTCATGCTAGACATGAATTTGCACTTATGATGTTTCCTTTCAGAACCGCAATAATGCTGCAGAAAATGCACCTGGAATCAAAAGATTTGGCTGCCTAGGCCTTGTGTATCCTCTCGCTTTATTCTGTCGGGACGCAATTGTAGTGAGTTGGCAGATATTTTTCCTTGCCTCGTCAGAAGTTTGTGATATTTATGGAACTGCTCATCTTTTCTTAGCACAGATTCTTGACCACTGTCATGGTCGTATCAGGATTCAGGCAATCAAAAACAGATGGAAGTAAGAGAATATGATATGGTCACGGTCCTCTAGGACATACACTCTATATTTAAAGCTAATGTTTAGTCTTGTTAAGTGCTTAAAATCTTTGTATAACTCCTCAAGTGGAAAGTTCCACAAATAATGTATATTCCGGCAAAGATGGAACATTCCTTCTGTGGTTAGGGGGTACTCTTGCATAAAAAGTTGCATTTTTAATAACAGAATTATACAATTCCTTTAATAACCAATGGACCGCTTTGTGCATGGGGGATTTGTACAAACCTCTAAGATTGCACTGCATTGATTTACTAATTTGGGGCATAACCAGAACTTTGCAATAGCTTTATAGGTTTGTACAAATTTGATAAAAATGGCTGTAGAGCTAATAATATTGAGGTGAATAAAATGAAAGGGATTTTTTTGTTCAATCTTGGGTACGGTAGACCTTTAACATTTGAGTCGCTACAAAGTTCATAGTTTGTACAGAGAAGAAGATTATCTTTCATTGTGGTAAGGTGCTCTTGCATAAAAGTTGCATTTAAAAAATAACATTATGCAAGTCCTTTAATAACCAATGGACTGCTTTGTTCAAACCTCTAAGATTGCACTGCATTGATTTACTAATTTGGGGCATAACCAGAACTTTGCAATAGCTTAGGTTTGTACAAATTTGATAAAAATGGCTGTAGAGCTAATAATATTGAGGTGAATAAAATGAAAGGGATTTTTTTGTTCAATCTTGGGTAGACCTTTAACATTTGAGTCGCCACAAAGTTCATAGTTTGTACAGAGAAAAAGATTATCTTTTAAAATGATAATGAGTTTGTATCACAAGAAAACTACATTAACAGAGTGAATGAAATACTACATGTACAGTCAGCATTTGATTGCAGTAAGAGCATAGGCATACAGGCAGTTTTTACCAGGGGGGAGGGGGGCTGACTTTCCTTGCTTAACCATGACACATCACATGGTATTTAATTACAAGATGTAGGCTATGTTACTCATGCTCATGCTTGTACATGTCTTGAAATTAACGCTTTTAAAGTACATTTACTCGTTCGTACATGACTTTTACGATTTATACAGAGCTGATTGCTTGAAGGTTAATCGTAATAGGCCTGTCATCATCAGCTCGAGATTGCCAAATAGCCCGCTATTTCTGATTTGAGAAATAATCCCAAAGTTACAGATCACGTCTTCATCAGCTCCAGACTTAACCTTGAAATTACAAAGTCGAGCTTGAGAAATTGCCTCTAGATATTTTGCTCAGCGTTCGCGCATAGTACGAGCCTTCGGGAGACGCACTGGACAAATAGCGGGATATTTTGCAAACTAGCCCAAGATATCTTGGGATGATTATCTCGACCAAATATCCCGCTAATTGCAACTTCGGGCTGATGGAGACGCAAATTAACTGGATAATTTGCGATCGGGATAGTTCAAATAGCAGGATATTTGGCAATTTGGCAATGTTACGGTGCCAAAGAAATTCCCTCCTTGGCAACCAAACTGGACTGAGCTGGGCATTGGGAACAAATCAACCTTCCAGAGGAAACATTCCTGTGATTGTCAAATTAGCAACCTCACGATTACATCTCGATCATTATTGAGAAGGAAAAATGTTATTGTTAAGTCATCTTTTGGAGAGCGTTGAAAGATTTGCGTGAGAGAATGAAGAATTTTGATGACTCTCCTCGTGGATGCAGTTCCAAGTGGTTCAATCAGAAAGATATTCCTGCTAGATAGTTCTCTAGATGGTATTTATAGTATTATATGGTCTTCTAAGGTTTTTCATAGGACATGAACATGTAGTTATTAACATATGAAATATGCATGAAAATGTTAAGGATTTTACCTATATTGACTATTTAGCCATTTGAGGAAAAGCTCTAGCCATATAACTAGACCCAATTCCCAGTGGTGTCTTAATTCAATTTCAATATCAATTTTTTTATTGTCTAATGGAAATTTGCTTTGTAAATTGTACATGGCGTACATGTAGATCAATATTATAACGCGATAAAAAAGAAACAGTGTTCTGTATTTTCTTTGACTTACATGAGAGGAGAAAAAGTCATTTCCTTCTGGATATGCATGTGCTGTTTATTATGAATTTGTCTTTCAATCTCTGATGATACCAAAGCATGGTTTGGGTTGCATGAGCCTCGGTGAGATGTGAACGACCTCACCGTGGTAAGCCACTCGGGTATTGGGAGGAATCGCAGGAACGGGAAGGGGTCGTGGACGGTGACTCCCACTAATTGTAGCTGAGGGTGTCGAAAATTAATCCATCCATCATGATTTTTTTGTTCTCACTTCTAAGCCAAGGTGATGACTTCTCTGATGCAGTAGCGGGGGAATATCATTGACTAAGATATGAATGTGTGAAGTGTGGGTATATGTGTGAGAAATGAGAGCGATGAGTGATTGCATGACAGCGGTAATTATCTAGAGATACGTGCTTGAGAACAAAGGTCTTGCACAATCATTGTTTATCTGTTTATTTGCAAACGCCATATTCATTTATAGACTTATCTTAACTATCTTCTATTATCGGTGAGGGGTCGTGACAATTGCAGTATTGTATGACTTATATCTTAGGGAAATCCCCCAAATAATTATGCGATTGCAAAATTAAGAAATTTAGTAAACTTAGAGGTGCATTGATTTTAAATATTGATTTCATTTGTATCATATAAACACAAAGATATGTATGTATTAGGTTACTCCGTTGTTATCATTTACATGATGGCTAGACATCAACATGAGAGAAGAACAATGCAATTCATGTCATGAGGAATTAGCCGACCCCTCCCCCCTCCCCCCTCCCCCCCCCCCCCTCTCCCCCCTCCCCCCCCCCCCCCCCCCCTCTCAGAAGAAAAAAAATCATTCTTTAAATCAAGTGTAGTCTACTTAATAGCATAATTTGTAGATGTATAAGTGCCTCTGCATATTTAAATTGAGACTTGAGAGGTATGGTAAGTCTCATGAATAATATATTTGATTTCTCGTTAATAAAGAGTCAGATTTTGCATAGAAAACATGATTCCTCACAAAGCCTACCCCACAGCGTAATTCTTTGTGATGTAGCATTTTCCTTACTGGTGTGAATTATTAGACGTATGATAAAATAAAAGATTATGATTTTATGTCATTCCGTCCTAGAAATTTCAAGAGCGATTCGGGAATATCAATGAAGCTCAGAAAGTTTTCTTCGCAAAAGAGTTAAATTGTCCTCAAACCTGTCCCCCTGGGAAGTCTAATTTGAACCAGAAATTACTCAGGGGGCCGACTCATATGCATTTAGTAGAAACAATAAAGAGAACTTGGTGTAAGTTGTTTTAGTTAAAATCAACCTTTATAATAGAATTACCAGTAATAGACTGGTGACCCAGCGACTGAGAGCCCAGTTTAAGGCAAGGTTTACAGTAGAATTTGGGCCATAATGGTCTGTGGGCCTGAGAAAAGTACCGATGAAGTAAACTTGTAAAGTTCTTTTTAATGATTGGGTTATTCTTGAAAATGTAGGTTCAGAATGTTATTGAGTAAACATCGGAATCCTATGTTTTACGGTGTACCCCCAAAGTGTTAAATATGGAACTTGGAATCTAATATTAGCCAGTGCTCACAATTCCCCCTTCACAATGAGGTTAGCAAGATTATCTAATAAATTTTGCTGCTGGTTCATTCTGTAAAATTCAAACAGCATGTTTTTGCAGATGGTGAAACTAAATAAATGTGCATTTCATTGAGGACCTTACCTGTCTATTAAATTCAGGTTAAACAAGCCTTGATGAGGGGGGTTTTACAATGAGGGGCGTGTGAAAGCTGTCAAATCTTGTTAGTGCAACCGCGGTGTAAGAGAAGCATGCCTTGTGCAATGAGAAGCCAAGATTACAGGTATACCTGGTCAGCCAGTATCCTTATCAGCTCTTGTCAGCTTGTCATGTCCAGTGCATGAAAGGTAGCGATAGCCAGCCCCTAAGCACACCTGGGAATGCCTGTCAATTAACCCTTGCTCATTAAAAACAATCCCAAGGCCCCTTCGTAGGTACGCTTGAGTGAGACCTTAACCCTGGCTAGAAATAATTAAAAGAAAAATACATATCATTACCCAGAAACAAAGCACTTCTGATGTTTTATATAACATAGCCGGCTGCTGCAGGCTATATTGGTGTAGATTTTTATTTGTGCCCCCGAGTGCATGTTTATGATGTCGCACTTTGAGTTTGATAGTGATCTCTTTGGCTAAGTCAGCAGAATTTGTCAACTTTGCAAGTCATTGTTATTTCGCTAGGGTGAGGGAAATATTGTTCTGTGTCTATGGAATCAGAATCTGATGCAGTTATTGTTTAATCAACACTTGAGCAGCGAGATGTGGGTTGCAATCTAATTATCAAAGACGTCATTGATCAGGGTTTTTTTTTTCTTTCTTCCTCTTTCTCACTATCTAAAGTTGAATGCAATTCCTGAGCTTTTACAATCCAGACATCAATTCAGTTTCATGTTCATTTTTGTCCTTTCTTATTTTGTCTGCCAATTTTGGAATGATCAACTCTTTCAAATTAGAAGTAGCTTTCTGTTGTTTGTTTATTTGTTTATTTTTTTGTACTTATTCATTTTTTATGCTGACTGATCTAGCCTAAAAAAGTCTTCTCTGGCATGTGCTGTGGAAAGGCATACCATAAAATTATAAAATCACACATTTAGATCATCTTGATCACAAACAAAGCTATCCTCAATTAATAGTGCAGTGCGTACCTCTGTCTAAACTCTAAAGATTGTTTTTTGTGCCCCTCAAACTAGATAAAGGATGGCTGATTATAACATTAGGTAATTGATTCTAGTTAGAAAAGAACTTTTGACAGGTGGATTACATTTTCATCCCCCAGGCTTTTTGGGAAGAGCATGGAAAGTTATAGGCATTCATGAACATCAATGTTTATCGTTTTATTTCTTGAAGATAAAACAGGAAACTTCCAGGATCCAGTCGGGTAGAATCAATGCGATTAAAAAAAAAAAAAATCCAATAGACCTGCTTACAGAAGTAATAAAATTATATGTATGCTTATCAAATATTTACTTTTTGTGACCTGAAACCTGACATAGCAACAACAAATGTATGTCAGATAGATTTCATTCATTGACGCATTGTGTTTTCAGGTTGTCCATCCCCTTTTCTCGTTATCGCAATATCTCAAGAACCACTTGAGATGTGAACTTCGAACTTAATGATAGTATACTTGTATCACCATAGGAACGATTCATTATTATGATATGCACAAAGCATACATTTATCTAGTGAATGGAATCCTGTTTCTCTACATAAGTTGTTGCTATGTCTTACATACCTCTAACAAGCTTTTAAATTGTCAAAAGAAACTAATGAAGGTTGAAAAGTTGTGCATAAGAGATAGCAGTTGAAGACTGTAAAGTTGTTCAATCAGTATTGAATGCTTTGTTAAAGTGTTGGTGTTGGAGAATAAAAGCAAAAGTGATATCTGTATGATAAAGATATTTTTGTAAAGGGTGGACAATTTTCTACTCCAATTACATGTACTTGGTGTCTGGAAAGTTGCCATAAATTTGATGGCACATCATCAAATACTCATATATACATCCACGTGTACTGAATCTGTTGGTGTTAGCAAAATTGACTTCAAATTCATACATTACAACATTGAGAATAGAATGTGACCATTTCATTCCCAATTCATTCATTTGTATGCCTCCGCCCATTGAAGGTGGTGCCTGCATGAGGCATTATGTTTTTGGGTTGTCGATCGTTCGTCCTCCGTCCTGCTTTCTTGTTAAAGCGATATCTCAAGAACCACTTGAGATATGAACTTCAAACTTGATGATAGTATGTATCACCCTAGGGAGACAATCTGAATAGATTTTTTTGAGTAACTAGGTCAAAGGTCAAAGGTCACAGAAGTCAATATGTAAAATCACAGGTTTTAGCCTTGCTATTGTGATATATCCAAAGAGAAAGTACCTGTAGTTTTGTTCTCTTGTGAGATGTGTGACTGTAATTTTGTTTATTTAATAAAGTGTGAAGTCAAGAGGAAGAAATGGTCTATTTCATTGATACATTATTTTGTAAAGTTAATAGTTATTGGAAGTTTTATGTATTGAAACAAATATTTAAATCTAACTGTTAGAAAAATATATGAAGATACTATTTGATATTGAGGAAAAAAATGGAAATGCAAAAATCAATTTGAGATAAAGAAAGATTTTGGATCAAAACTTTGAAAGGTTTCTATCATTGCTGATATTTACTTGTTATCTGAAGCAGCAATGGATAGGTTCTGATTTTTAGAGCTTGTACAAATGTTTAACCTTTAAAGCCTCCATGGTACATGATGGTTATATTTAAATGTACATGCATACATGTGTAAACTTGCATGTATAACAACTAGATTTGTATCAACTTGAAAGCAATCAGATCTGATATGACAAACAAACTTTGTTCAGCTGGTAAGAATTCTCATTTCTCAAATGAGGGACTTATTCAACCGATTACATGAGCTAACATTTTTCTTTACCGCTCGCTGCCTGTATCTCAAATCTTGCAAATTCATGATTGCAATCAATACAAAGCTAAAATTAGCCTCAAGAGCTTTCAGCGTGCGCTTGTGAATAAATAATGTACATATCTACAATGACAAGCCATTTTCAAATATAGAGTGGACATATTTAGTGTTGACTTAGATATTTCAGTTGTCTGTGTTTGAAAATAGCAGAAGACTCACTTATTGTGCTCTAAATGTATCTACTTTTAAATGTACATGTATATGTAGGTTTCTCTAAACCCCCATTTTGTTCTCCATTGGCCGTTCTTAAATCCAACGACTGGGGGAATGATGATTACGATTTAAAGCGCTTAGAAACATTGTATTAAGCCCTTTATAAATATGACTATTAATACTAATAGCCAGGTGATGTATACATGTAGGTCTAATTAAGTCCATTTGACTGAATTTGCAAATGTCGACCAATAGTGCCATGAACACTGCCCCCATTTAGCCATACTTGCTCAAGTACTGTATGTATGCATTATAAAACCTATTGTACCTTGAACATACATGTACCCCATGACAATTGATATCTCATTGATGTCATGTTATGTTGATGACTGGCAATTTTTTTAAAGGTTTATACCTCGTTTTATCAACAGACAATCAAACAATGGTACCTTGGGACAGAAAACAAATCCTATAAACATGTTTTGTAGTTTTCAGAAGAAATAGGCCATGCATAGTGCTGTTGTTAGTTTTTCATGCCTGATACTGATAGTGGTGACAAGACTTTTTATTTGCTCATATAACGAAAATAAACACATGTACAATGAAGTAGAAAAAATGTTTTGCCGAGTTTGATTTTGTGATAAAATGTAATAACATACTTGAATAATTGCATTAAAGGGTTCATTGCTTTAAAGCCCCCCAATGTTTTGTTCGTATTATTGTTCTTCTAGAATTTAAAGGCAGTCAGGCTTGTGATTAAAGGATTTGCAAAATTGTAAATTACAGGGCAACTCTTCATTCTAAAATTATAAATTGTTGGCAAAGTGATGGATGGTTTTGTTTAAAAAAAAGAAAAAAGTGAAGGGTGGTTCATGATTTTGACTCTGTTGTGGTGCAGAGGATACCTTCCAAGTTACAAGGAATATGACCAAGTCTTTAAAACTATTTAACTTTGACAACTTTCCTCATGTTTTTTGTATGGTGAATGACTGGCAAGTTCAGGCTTATTTTGTTCGTCTGTCATTAGCGGTTCGGTACAACGTCATCATCGTACTTGTGTGAACGGCAGATTTAGAACCAAATATTTGCATGCCTCTTGCCTAACGCTCAGATAAGGTACTGCTCTTTCTAATGGCTCTCTGATTGACAAGTTGCCTTGCTGAGTTCATGTTCGAGGGATCAGGTTTACAGAAACTTCGGGGCCAATATTCGATTCAATTTTTGGATTAAGTCAACATTTTACCAAGCATTTGACTCAGCTGAATATTAAAATAAATATTAATAAAAGTCATTAAAATATCATACTGAGTGTTATAAATATCCCCACTAGTAACTGCACAGTGGTGACCTGCACTGGTTTTCTCTCCAATTTTCTACCAACTTCAAAATGGACTTGTTGATTTAATTTCATTGCAGTTTACATTTCGTTTTGATTTTTTTTTAAAGAGCTTTTTGGAGGAGTAGATTTTGACATTGCTTTACTCGTCCAATTAATGTGTAGACTAAATGCTGTTATAACTATTTTGTATAAATTTTGTAGAGCATGGCCGAGGTTGGTTTAACATAAATGTATAAACAGCCAGTACTGTTGCATGTACAGTTGTAGGTATATTTTTAATGGCCTATGTGGTAGATGCTATTTTTATTTGCATAGTATACTATCCTCTAGCCGCTTTAAGTTCAATGATACATGTTTAAGGTATAGACTAGTTCTGGTCCTGCGATTGCATTGTGAAAGAAACATTGTGGAATCGATCATAAAAGGTTGATCAGCTAGCATAGTATTGGTGTGTACTGCAAGGGTCTGGAATCATCAAACTGTTAAGAAGTTTGGCCCAGTCTTGGTAAAGTTACAAGCACTGTACACAGGAAGATGTATATGGGACTACAGGATATCTATCCAGGCCGGATAGATATGATAATTTACCAAATATATCAATTAGTAGGCGGTTTCCCAGCAAAATTTGTATCATCACGTATTAGTCAAAGCATATATTCTTTCACATGATTGGTACTGTAATTAGAGCTTCCATTTCATTTTTTGAGAGGGGGCTTTCCAAAACTGGTCTATACCTTTAAAATATTTCTAATTCATCTTTTTCAAAGTAATAATTAACATTCATCATACATTGTACATTGCTTGTCTCTTGGCGGGTATGTACAGTTTGTGTGTAGTGAATGCAGATATCAATGGTTGGGGAATCCCCATACAGAAAGTGTGAAGTGCCACCTGCCCTCTATTGGTATCATAAAGGAAGTGAATGACCCAAAAAGCAACCACTCCTCAAGGACATTGTAAAAGACTTCAGAATTTGTTATCTTTTCAATACGAGTATGCTTGTCCTGGCATTGTGCATTTACTTGTATCTTATTTGCTATGAAATGAAACGGTTGGCCATGAGAAGTAAGAATTACTTGTTTTGTATGACAATACACATTTTATGTACAATGTCCCTTCAAAATTTTGCATAATAAATAGAATAATATAATTACCATCCATCTCATGTATGCTGTTTGTTGCATGTTGTTCTGTGGAGAATCAAATAGTAAGAGATAATTGACATTATTCACAATATACATGTAGGCGGAGGCAAATTGCATTCATCTAATTTAGTAGTGATGATCGTTCAGTTGGGCTGGAAGACCATACTTGACAACATACACTACTGCCTGGAGTTTTGGGTCACGCCCGCTTCCCGATAACCAATGTTTGGGTTGCGCCCGCTAGCGTCCTGTTTGCTGCCGTTGGGCAGTTTGGTTCTCTCCCGATGCGTGTGCTAAAGTTGTGCTTTTTTATGAATTGCACATACATGAAAGTAAATAAATACCCATTGTAGCTGCCTGAAATTTTATGATAGATCTGGCAATGGACACCTTCCCGCTCCTGAACCAAAGTGCCCAAACCTTTAGGCAGTAGTATACATGTATATGGGTCATTCCATGGGGTTGGGTCAATTTTTGTGACATACCAGAAATGAGAAACTATGTCTTGATTGTCTTCTATCCTAGAAATTTAGTTTAGCATAAAAAGCATAGCCAACTATTTTTACAAGTACTCAAGCTTCATGTTGAATCAATATTATTGACCCAAAGTTTATGTAATGTTATATGAATATGATGTCCATGTAACGCTAGTAAAAAGAGAAATGTGCATTAACTATTAAGCAAGGATTTTGAGTAGAAGCAACTGAAGAAGGAATGATTCTAGCTGGGCACTACATTATATATTCATTTCATAAAAATCTTCCAACAGATGATTTCATCTTCCATGTGTAGTAGAAGATCTCATACCAATGTTACATGGACATCATCATATTTTTTGCCCCAACCCCATAGGTCCCATATGCCAGAATCATCATTCACTACCTCCTCTTTTGGCTTCATAAAACAAGTGAATGATTTGCAAGTTTTCATCGCTCGAAGGGATATTTGTAACAACTTGGAAATCATGTTGCCCTCCTTTCTTTCCCCTCTTCTCCATTTTTTTCCTTCTATTTCTTCTGTTGGATTGCTTTTGTTTTGTTGAGTGTCTTTCTGGGAGTGAGTATTTTGGGGTAGAATGTTAGCAACCTGCTTGCCTCTTCCTGCCCTCTTCGGGCGGGCTTCCTGGTCCACAGGAAACATCCAGCACCACTTAGTATAATTGAACGATCAGAGGATGACGGAAACTGGTCGTCATGACTTAGCATTTCTCTTGTTTATATTTCCTGTTCTTTTTTTTTCCTTTGTGTCCCAAACTTTCCCTCTCTTGTTCTCTCTCCATCTCCCCCCCCCCCCCCCCCCCCCGTTCTCTATTATGTATTCTGTAATGATCTCACTTTCTTCCAATTGTGCTGTTCTCATGTACTTTATTTGTTGTTGTTGTAGCCTGCTGTCCCTCTCTCTCTCTCTTTCTCCCTCTCTCTCTCTTTCTCCCTCTCTCTCTCTCTCTCTCTCCCTCTCTTTCTCTCCCTCTGTCACTCTCATTCAATGACTTTTACATATCTTTACTCTGTGTCTCTTTCTCCCACTTTTCATACCTGTATTCATCCTGCTTCCGAGTTTAATATTTGTATTAATCATTTTGAGAAACAAATATCCTGACTCCACCAAATTGCTTTGTACAGTCTTTGTTTTTTTGCCTCACTTTTCGAGCTATCAGTGTTTTCTTTCTTATTCCTACTTATATTTGCTCTCTTTTTTTTTCTCACTGGTTGATCAACATTTCATTTTTTTCTGAACACTTTTATTGCTTGTTATAATTGTTTTTCCCTCAAACTTTTATCACTCTGTTTCTCTCTGGCTTTCCCACTTTCCCCCAATTCCTCACTTCCTCACTTCCTCTTTCTATTTGCTCTTTCTCACTGTTTCTCTCTATCAATATATATTGTATTCATTTCTATTTTCTGCTGACCCCTGACCCATATAGTTGACACAGTTCCCATCACATGCCCTCTCTCTCTCTCTCTCTCTCTCTCTCTCTCTCTCTCTCTCTCTTTCTCTTCTAATTCCGGACGCTAGATTGATATTACTCATTTCATAATTATTTAAAGGATATACTTCACACCAATATCAAATCAGTTTACTATCGTCTGGTATCGGGCGTTTAATTTGTAAATGTCACATCCGTGTTCAGCATCCGCATTCTTATCCCCTCTGTTTGTATTCCTTTGATGTCAGGTACAGATTTCAAGATTGAAGGATTTCCTTTCGCTGACACCTTGTGTTTTCTCGCTCCCCCCTGGACCGGGCTTGGAGTCATGGAGGGGGAAGCAGATTGCCTTTGATAATGACCACGAGCTAGGTCAATCAGCAAACAAAATTTGAAGTAAGTCTTTTATTTACAAATCAAGTATAAAACCATGAAATCAGGGGGGCGTTTCATGAAACAATAAGTCAGTGGTATTCACCAACTAATATCATTTTTATTGACAATTTTATTGTCACTGCCCTTTGGTCAAATTTCTGGTGCTGACTGTTGTTTGGCGGACAAACGTTGATGAAACGCCCCCCAGTTTACCAAATTTAAAAAAAATCTTGATTGTACTATATGCTGAGAAGCAGGAAAGCTGTACATGTATTGTATATTCTTTTATTGGCATTCTGGCTTTCAATAGACAATATATTTTTTTTTTAATATGATGTAGTGGGTAATGAGTTAAAAGGACCAAAGTAAATGTCCGATATGCGCGACTTGTTGCTGCTCTTCATGCAATCGCATGGAGGCAAGGAGAGCCACGTGACCGATGTTTCGAGAATGGGCATTTATAACGCAGAAATCAGTTAAATTTCTGCCAGCATATAAAAAAGCCACACTCAAGAGGTGGATTTTTAGATTTTTAAGATTTTTTTTTGTGTGTGTTTGCTGGTAGTTGCTTGGCAGCTTTCAAAGAAACACTGGATGTGAGAAAAAAATCAACAATTTGTTTGCTTGCCGTACAAATGCAGCTTAAGCCAACCTTTTTGCTATTTTCATATTTATTCATGACTTTGAACAATGATTGATTTTCCTTGAATATGACCATGTGGTGAATTAAACATGAATTATACATACCATAATCAATTGTATGAAGATGTATGGGATTCATGCATGAGTTGTTTGCCCAACCTTTAATGGGGAGGGGGGGGGAGTAAGAGATCATAATGCGGGGGAAAAGACATGAAGTCATACATGTACATATGGGGCCTGTCACCACGAAATGAGTCCAGTTGGTCAAAAATTTTATTCCTGTTTTTAAGTATTATATGAATCTACATTAAGTAAGCTTTAAATTAAGGGGTCACACATTAAAATTGATAAATTATATCCAGAAATATGAACAAAAACCTAATTGGACTTTATAAACAAAATCGTGCTTTATTCTTTAAAAATGCATCATTTTCGTGATAATTTCAGATTAGATAGCCTATATTATTTGCCAAAAAATGTTAGAAGGAGATATTTTCGTGACCTAAGCTCTGGGGACATAAACTACAAGACATTAATAAGTCGATTTTTGGAAAAATCTTAAATGTGGTAGGTGGGTCAATTTTCAGTACATACACACTATACATCGCTATTACTACGATTGAGCCTAATGCGACACTGGACTCATTTCGTGGTGACTGGCCCCATATGTTGACAGTCAATAGCTGAAATCCATTGATGCAAAGCGTTAACATTTGGTTGCGGCATAATATATCTTCAATAGCACACCCATGTGTGGAACAAGCCATATGTCTATGTACACTATCAAAGTGATTGCCTTATTGTTGTCCCAGCATTTTGTAAAACATTCCATAGCAACACTTATCACACAAAGAACCAAATTAATGTGTGACTATTAGGTCTATGTGAAGGGATTTATCAACTTAATTTGATTTTATTACTGCTGTCCTCAACCCAAACTTCAATGATAGAAATAAAGAATCAGAAAACAATGTGTACCTCATTAAACATATAGAAGGGAGCTAATTTTTAACTACCAGCCAAAATATGATTGCTTCCGATTGCAGAAAATCCCTTTCAGTTTCGCGAGTGAGGGAGCATGATTATAGAAGAAGAAGAAGAAGGAGAGCTATATGAAACTGGATTTTAATCATGAGTGACCAGAATAATAATAGTTACTTTACCATGACAACAATATCTGCCAGGTCGTTACTTTGTCTTGAATACTTGCTGGAAGGCAAGGTCATGATATGACACATTTATTTTCTCGTGATTCATTTTCTTTGAATTGTTGCCATATGGCAGTAGATATAGCTCCGTATTTATATGTGAAGTCTGTTCATATTTCCATATTGGCTTATTCAAATTAAAAAAAACAACTGCAGTTTAGAGTAGCCTTGGGTTGCATTTGTTTAGAATATTTTGGAAAGCCAGAATCAGCGTTTCATATAATGTTAGTAATAGTCTGCAAGCTCTTCTTGATACACTAAAAAAACAATTGTGATAAACTTTAGCACTATAATATAATGATTTGTTATAGAATGCATATTTTTAGAAAGCAGGTAACATGTAAACAGTTTGTATGAGTAAATACCCTTCTCGATTTTAGCAGTAGTTTGTGCTGTCAGGCTTAGCCTTCTTACACTTCTTTTATTAAAGGTTTCCCTGACTGACTGACTGACTGAAAGATTGACCCTATGTATGATACTAAGCAATGAAAATTGATTTTCCAATGGCAAGGTCATTTGATTCACTCCCACTCTACATAGAAACAAAACAAAACAAAACACAAAAGAGCATGTGTTGAGAGCGATGCTAACTATTGTTAAAAGTAAAGTATGTATTTATACAGTGTCCTTTTTAGTTCAATGCACATCCTTATACGACAAACTCATCTTGGTAGATGAACCCATGCATAAAATGATCGCCAATGGCAAGGTTATTAGTTTGACAAGCATTCTATCTAGAAACAAATTATTTATTTATGATAAGCAATTGTATCTTGGCATACTGCAGTATTCTGTATATATTGATCAAAGTTCACAAATTTAAAAGAAATTGTCTGTTAAGAGCAAGAATGACATAAGGTCTTTATGAAACAATGAGGTAAAACCAGAGCTGCCAACCATTCCGTTTTTCCCGGAATTACTCCGTTTTTTAATCCCAATTACGTTTTTTTTTCACAAAATACGTTTTTTTTTTTTTTTTTTAATTTTATTTTATTTTATTTTTTTATAATTTTTTTTAAAAATTTTTAAATTTTTTTTTGTACATACCGCAAGTCAAACAACTGCCCTAATATGTTATTTTGATCATAAATTCAATAGAAAACTAAGGTTGAAACATACTTGAAGAGAAAAGTATTCTCAAAAAGAAGCATTGGAATTGTGTCGCGCGTGGTTGTAAGTTTTGTTTTAATGAATTCCTTTTTTTTGCTTGAAATTCCTTTTTTTTGCCATCATGATTCCTTTTTTTGGTCGCACAAGGTTGGCAGCTCTGTAAAACCCTTTTGGCTCTCACCTAATGATCAGTTTTAACACTTTGCCCATGAATCTATATACTTTTGACTTGTATTTTTGGGACACACTGATCTTGATGAACGTAACATGGCAAGGTTATGGGATTCATACCCTCCAAACAGCATTGACAGTTTGTTTTTGCGGTAATCATCTACTGCAGGAATTATAATCGTGATTCACAAAACTATGGAATTGTCCGTTGGAGTTGGAATGACATGAGATACTCTCAGCAGATGATCTGTGCAATGAGTTTGTCTGTCTTATACTTCTGACCTGTCTTGGTGAGAAAATAGGCCCTTTTACACATCCCAAGCACCATTTTGGAAAATCATCATTTTTGTGGACCGAGTCATATGACTTGTTCTATATTAATTAAATATCCTCCTTGTAAGAGGTCGGAGTAGACCCTGTGTTACCCCCCCCCCCCCCCCCCCCTCCTTCCCCAACAACACATTTGCATCTCAAATGTGTGCAAGTTTGTTAAAACAAATCAACTGACTTCTTCAGGCTTGAGTGCTTGCAGTCGTTAAAATGGTGAAACGATGCATCTAAATTGCATCTCTGTTTTCAGGATTTATGAGCCCAAACTGTCCACATTAATTGATTAGTACCATAGTTTCAAATGCTGGTCTGAAAAGGTCATGAAATATGATGTCTGATTTGTCAAGTTCTTGTAATTTGTTTAGATGGAACATTCCAAAAACTGGGTGTCTATATTTTTCTCTGAAAGAACTCTATGCATGAAACTTGATTTCCCTGTACATGAATGTGTATTCCATATTTAGAGAAACTTTTGCAGATGCGACTCCGTTCTTTGCAGAGATATGACTTTTCAAACAACGTCTTGCACAGATTTCGAACATCGGATTGTATTTTTAGAAATACAAAGGCTGTCTTAAATGTTGACATTGCCAATGACAGTACTTTTGATTTTAAAGAGCGGATGCTTGTTTCAATTGTTTTAAAGATAATACAGGAAACGTGTAAGGGATGTTGACGGCTGGTCAGCATGTTATTATGGAATGAACCTCTTTCCCGTCCGATTCTGTCCAACAAACAAGACCAAACATTTTGACCTCTTTTAAGTTTTTTAGATTTGGTGATGTAAATGACATATTGAGGCTTACTTACCAAATTTCTGGAAATACATTTTCATTATTGAATCTTGGTTTTGAAGCAACTCATGTGAGTGGAAAGAAAAATTTCTTTAATTTCAGAGGGTAACCACTGCTTACCACTCTGGTGAAATTATTTCTTTTTTACCCTATAAAGTATAAAAGTCAAATTTCATTGACAACAATAGCTGTGTTCATACGGGACCATCATAGTTTTAAACTTTAAGTTTACAGTAAAACCTTGAAGTTATAAACTGCAATCCAATAACAACCATGAGGGTTCACGTAGGAATGTAACAATGATTTTTTAAAGTTAAGTTCCATCCAGGGAAAGCATTCATTTTAACTACCAGCTGACATAACCTCAAAATTTATTGCATCTGCACAGCACATAACTTCAAGTGAGGACTCCTTGCTTCTAGTAGTTGTCGCGTTAGTTGAGGTTTGAATTTTCTAGTTACCGTATTTTCCGGCGTAAAGGCCGCAGTATTTTCGGGTGAGAAAAAATCAAAAAGTCGGGGTGCGGCGTATACGCAACAACAACAAAATTCAGCGGTCAAAACATCACGTCCATTTGCACGTATGGGACTATAGGAACGGTAGCATGACTAGACAACGGTACAGGACAATTCTAGAATAACTCCACACAACTTACCGACAATTTTATGTTGCATAGTTGACATGAAGACGAAAAAACTTATTTTTCTAATAAAATCTGCCGATAGATCTAGATCTAAGTCCGTACCATTGCATCGCCAAAAAGTAAACAAAGGGACAGGCACAGGTCGAAAAATGCTATTTCGGATTACACCGCACATCGAGGAAGGAAGGGGTATTGTAGGATACCAAATCTGCGTACGATACAGTACTAGCTTAAAAGTCGATGAAGATCTGCTAAATTATGATCATTTTTTAGGTTAACTTCTTGTTGATTTATAAGAATATTGATGAATTTGGTATAGTTTGTAAAAAAAAAAGAGTGTTCTACAAGAAAATTACGATCATTTTGTTTAGTCTGTTTTTTTTTTTCTCTCTCTTTTTTTTTTTACTCTACGAAATGTCAAAGTTGGGGGTGCGGCCTATACGGCGGTGCGGCCTTTACGGCGGTGCGGCCTTTACGCCGGCAAATACGGTAAACTTAAGTTTCGTAACTGCAAGTGTGTCTTTACAGTCCCTAACTACAAGATGAGTTCAAAACCACGACCTAAAATTTGAATGGACTTTCGTGTGAACCTCGTTTATGTTTAGGATCAGAGAGGAAAGAGTAGGTGGATGCTCCGGCTATTCTTAGGTATGATCAATTGTTGATGATCTACTCTGTTTACTACCAATAACAAGAATAATCAACTCTTTTCTGGTTAATACGCCGTCGATGAGACAGGGTCGGAACATCCGTTCGGAAGTACAATCGCGCCGGCAATACAGGTTCATGGAAACCGCTGCGGCGTGTGCATTATAGCGACCCATCTCCCTTCCTGTGATGTGTCACGTTATGACAGAGTTTTATTGAGGAAAAGTGGGTTGTTTTGGTACAGGAGACATATCAAAATATCCTGTGGGAAACTGTCTGGAAATGTGTTCGTGGGATAATGAGTGATAGAGAGACATTGTTTTGAATTACCGGTAGTTCAAATGAGCTTATTTTTCTCTTGGAAAGGTGAAACAGAGCTCAAGCCTATATACTTCCCGGAATGATTATCACAGCATCTAACAATCTACAGTCAAACCTGTTTATAGCGACCACCCGAGGGAAACACAAAAATTGGCCTTTGTAGACAGGTTCCTTTAGTGCATGTTTCAATGAGAAACCATTTTCAAGGGAAACAAAAAATGTGGTCCTTGTGGACAGGTGGTCTGTGTAGACAGGTGGTCACTAAAGCAGGTTTGACTGTACAACAATGCCATCTTTTTTTATAACCACTGTTTGATTTGCGGTCTCGTGTCACTCCAGGCTCTATTTTTTAAACCTGTACATGTACACGTAGCTGCTGTTTGTCACTTGTTATTGATCTGACGTACTATTCTGTACCCCAGTGGCCTCTGTCATGTAGCTTATCTGGTAAAATGTCAATATCATATCTCAAATAGTTTACAAATCCGAAGTCCAAAAGCCGTGCCATATAATCGTTTTTATCTGTTTTCAGTGGCTAAAGGTATAGAATGGGTATTGAGAAAGGTATAGGAAAGACGGTCTGTTTGTTGAAATCTTAATAAAATATCTTTTAAAAGATATATATGCTTCTGACACGTGTTGAAGTGAACGGTTGACAAGAAATATAGTGCAGGTGCTTGGGAGAATGGGTACCGGTAAGCATCCATGAACTGGTTTCTTTTCTTGATATTTGCTATCTCATAAAGTCTTGCTCTCTATATGTTCTATTAAATAAGTGATCGTTTAAATTGAATTGAATTGAATTGACAAGGTTAATTGTTAAAAGTTCAAAGTCACAGATAAAAGCCGACACATCTTGAATTTACAAAGAAAACTGCAACATATAAAATATATTCAAATAGTACAATGTAAAATAGGCAAATATAAAATTTAAAGGACATTCACTACTGAAATTAATATGATATATTACATAAAAAGAAGAAATCTTGTTAAAGTAAAAAATCTGTTTCAGATAAGTTTTATGCTGTTCTTGTACTCTCTGATGATAGTTTTCAAGGCCATGCAGTGAATCTGTATCTGGTATAGTGGTTCTAGCTTAGAGTAAGAAGAATTAGAGAGAGATCGCCATTCGATGTATACATGTGGGACTGAGCAAGATTAGAATTTCATAAAACAGAAAATCAGCTCTAAAGTTGGAATTGAGCTACTAAACTAATAGGAAGACTTGAAGAGATTGCTGAGCTAGCTGTTAATGGAGATCTCTCTGGTTTGCTGGTAGTCCTAAAGTTGTTTTGAGAGTAATGAGAGGAAATAAAGAAGATTGTAATTTAATTTTATGTGGGATTATAAAGCAAGATTATTGAAGGCCAATCCAGCCCTTGTAATAAGTTCATTTCAATGAAAGCAGACAAATCTGAGAAAAAGCATGGCAAAACTTTGAAATAAATCAAACTAATAAGTTAAGAAAGTTATGAATATTTAGATATCAGATCACTACAGCTACCGGAATCTCAAATTGGCAATTTTGTCAGTGGATTGTGACGTAGTGATAGATAACTCTCCCGTTTGTCATGAAAAAAAATATCACAAATTTTCTGGATGTCTCCAAAGTGCTTCTCCATTTAATTGGGGGCACTACTGAAAATATGTAAGATAAAGATTTCATAATTCACATTAGAATTTTAGAAAATTCTGAGTTATACTCCAGCTTCCCAAATGATAGGGATACTCTAGTAGATAGCACACAGCTAGCTTGGAATGGAGAGATCACCGATTGCTGGTAATCCTAAAGTGATACTGACAGTGAGAGGAAGTAGTGGAGATTGTCATTTGGTGTATGTGCGACTAAAGCAAGATCAGAGGAAATGTTGCGGGTTCAGGGGGGCCGTGGGATGTCTTGTGGATAGCACTTTCAGCGGTTATCAACCAAGAGGGAATTGTTCCTCTGAATGTCATCTATAATTCATTTTCTTATTCTTAGTTGCAAATGACATTCTCGGTTTCGGGAGGTGTGATCTTTACAAAAAAAGGTCCTCCTTTTTTAATAACACTTTGAAGACTTGCCAGACTTTAAAAGTTCATAGCATAATAGTTGAATGATAGATCATCATTCATGCTAAAGATAGACATGTTTAATTTATTAAAGTAGAAGTGAGACAGGTTAAATTCAGTTAAATTCAGAATTGCTTCTCTGAATGTCATCTATAATTCATTTTTCTTATTCTTAGTTGGAAATGACATTCTCGGTTTTGGGAGGTGTGATCTTTACTAAAAAAGGTCCTTCTTTTTTAATAACACTTTGAAGACTTGCCAGACTGTAAAGATTCATTGTATAGTTGAATGATAGATCATCATTCATGCTAAAGATAGACAGGTTTAATTTATTAGAGTTAAAGTTAGACACTCTGGTTAAATTCAGTTAAGTTTCTATTCAGTTCGACTTTTCAGAAGTTGAATTAAGGTTAGTATGAAAGTTTGTGTTTAAGTTGGACTAAAGTCTGTCAACTTGTACAAAAATCAGAAAATTTTCAATCATACTGCACCCTAAATATAATTATTTCAAATGCGTTTTTAAAACGATCCCTATGTCTTCATCAATAACAAAGCAAGTTAAATTTTACGTACATGGAAAATTGAAGAGGAGCTCTCATGATACATCACAGTGTTGCCAATTTGTGTTTGATTGATCGTAACTTCGAAAGTTCAAAACTTTCTTAGTTTTAATCAGAATTTTCTTAAACTTTGATCGATCTGTTCCTCTCTTTGTCTTCTTCTATTAAAACCAACTTAATATCAGGGTGGACTTCACCTTTAAATTGAAGTTAAAGTTTGGCTAAGTGTATGTTACAGCATTTCTTATTATGGGTCACAGGCCAGGTAATCATTTGGTACATACTGTATATACTTAGCCAGCCCACTTTAAAAACACCAAGACCTGTTCAAGCGTGCCGTGCGGTACAGCGCCAAAGGAGGCATTTGGAAGCTCATAAAGCGAACCGCACGGTACCGTACCGCTCCAGAAAAGGGCCAAGGCGAACCATACTGTACCTTGACGCTTCGCTTCCAAAAGCACTCGAACGCACCCTAAGTTTTCTCCATTGATGTCATGAATCATTTAGCACCAGGAATTCTGATCTGATATGTGTAAAATAAATCTTGAACATGACTAGACCAACATGTTCCTTTGTACTGTTTATCATAATGGGTATCCTGTTGCTGTTTCCTTCACACACCATCCACCCACTTCAATGCCACAGAATTAAGGCCTGTTTTCATCAGCTCGAATTTGCCAAATAACCTGCTATTTCAACTAACCCGATCACAAATTAACCAGTTAATTTGCGTCTTCATCAGCCCGCAGGTGCAATTAGCGGGATATTTTGTTAAGAAAATATCCAGAGAAATCTTGGTCTTGTCTCCAAAATATCACGCTATTTCAATAGCGGGTTAATTTGCGTCCGTCCGAGCTAGTTTGTGATGAGCGTATCGGTCTGGTGAAGATGCAATTTCGGGCTTCGGGATAATATTCCGAGTCTGAAAAATAGCGGGTTATTTGGCAAACTCGAGCTGATGAAGACAGGCCTTTTGTGACAGAAATGATAATAAGCAATAGAAACTGCAAACATTTGTCAAGGTTAGAATTGATTGAGGTATAGGAAGTGCATGATGTAAATATAGTGTGAAATGTAGGAAGCGTTGGATTCTATAAATACTTTATAAAGTACATGATGAAATTCTACTTCTACCGCAAGTGTGTGAAACAAATAACTGGTAGTAGAATGTGAGTGAGGACATATTTATTTACAAGGGCTATTTTTAATTATCACCGAAACCATTGTCAAAACCAATGCTGGCAAATGCGATTCAGGTGTATAGTATAGTATTAATGACTGCTTTGAGAGAAATAGTTGTTTTTATACGCTCAAGGAAAGGTTAGAATTGTGCTATTTCCCGAGGCGTGCTAAGGGGAATAGCCCAATTTCAGTTAAAGTTTATGAATGCAATTTCGACCAATCAGATTGCTGGATTACTTAAGTGAGGTATATAATGTGATATATTATTTTATGCCAATTTTTTTAGTCATTGGCAGGCGATCGTTAATCTACATGAAACTGGATCTGCATATTCAAGAGGAAGAGCTTGCCCTTTTCACTTATGCTAAGTTCACACCGACGCCGAATTGATGGCGCATTAAATCAGCGAGCAAAGCGGCGGCAAAGCGTTACAAAGCTTAATTAAAGCGTATAGACCGTAATAGAGCGTGAGAAAGCTTTGAGCAATTCGGGACATTCGGCAAGAGCGCCAACATTTTTTAAACTGTTTAAAAATTTGAGGCGATCTGTCACGAATTGCGTAAAGCGGGGAGAGCATATTAAAGCTTATCAAAGCGTCACAAAGATTATCAAGATTTGCTCAAAGCGTAGGAAAGCTTAACAGAGTTTAAATTTTTGGCGCTCTTGCCGAATGTCCCGAATTGCTCAAAGCTTTCTCACGCTCTATTACAGTCTTTACGCTTTAATTAAGCTTTGTTACGCTTTGCCGCCGCTTTGCTCGCCGATTTAATGCGCCATCAATTCGGCGTCAGTGTGAACTTAGCATAACATATCTCAGGAGATCATGAGATTTTTTGAAAAAATGACACCGAATTGATCGCCGATTTAAAGCGCGACATTCGGCGTCGGTGTGAACTAGGCATTAGGATCAAAAGACCTGGGTAGAAGTAGAAAAGAATGAAAACTTAACCTCCTTATCTTTGTTTGTAAAACCTTAATTTCAGTTTATTTTGTCTTCACTCCATCAGATTACCTTTTTTTTTCTCTGTCAACCTATCGTCTCCTTAGTCTTTTCTCCTTACCTCTCTTTTTCTTTAATAGGGTACATGTAGGCGTGTCTCACACCCATTCCAATAATTCTACATCCTCTTTTTACTCTCTATCTCTCTCCCTCTCCCATAATTTTCCTCCAGGCTCTCTCCTACCCCTATTTTTTTATTCTATAACTTTCCATATTTCTTTAAATGTCTTATCCTATCCCAAGTTCCCAACCCCCTCTCCCTTTTAGCCACCGTTTGATAAATTTCCTCTATCTCTCCTCCTCTCAGCCTCTCCCTCTCTCTCTAATTCTCACTCAATCTCTTGCTAACTGTATTCTCTGTCTTAGTCTTATCCTACCTCTTACCCCCTTCCTCTCCTCCCCATCCTTTCATGCTTCTCATTAGCCGTCACTCACATCCCACCTGGGTGCATCGAACGAACGAACGCACCATGACTCGGTAAGAACCGACCCCTTCCTGCCGCTGCAGGTGTGCAAATTTGACTAATTCAGCCTGATTAGACACAAAAGAGGTACCACATTATAATTGTCTGCTAGGCCCCGCTGCCGACCCGTCAACACCTCCGCCCCGCTGCCTACGAGGGGAATCTTCGGAGCTTTCACCGGGTCCTCACCAGCCAGGGATCTGTCGTCGGCCCATCAATTTTTTATGCTACATCACTTCAGAAGGCTGCTTCATCACCCTCCGAGACGATCCAGCGCTGACGATCAAAATTGACAGGATCTGTGCCTCTGTGGCAAGTTGGTCTCTTCTAAAACCCTTCTTCTTTATCTTGCATTGTCTTCGCAGATTAACTGTTAGCCTGGACAAGGGCTATGGTATCCTGTTCATGAGCTCCGCCAAGTTCAACAAAGTGTATCTATCCTGATCTGATGTCTGAGGTAAGTTGAGATGTATTTTATAACCAAGTAGCAAAGAGGCATTGTGCAGGGTGTCCCTAAAAAAAAAAGGAAACCAAGCATTTATGGATAAATTACTCAATAAACCCAAATTACTGTTTGGTTAATGTACACAACATTGAACAGCTTATTTTCTCTTCTTTCATATGAGAAATGAGAGAGACAAAAACTGTTAAGAGGATGGCTCCTATGTTCGGTTCATTTTGATTCTGAAACGATAAGAAATTGTTGGGCCATCCATAAATCCATAATTCTTAGAATAAGTGGTTAGAAATATATGTAGGTGTTAAAAAATGGACATAAAACAATTTTCTTTACAAAGATTTAAATTAGTCTGAGGGGGGGTACTAACATATTAAGACATACAGGGTGTGCCACTCTAATGGGTTACTTATTCACGAAAAAATCCCTACACATGGGTCCAATTTTTAACAAAAATATTAAGAATGGGTTTGTTTTTTCAAAATTTCACCAACAAAATTCTGAATAATGGGCTTTACTTCGAGAAAAATCCCCCCAAATGACCCTTAAAATTTGATAGGGGTTTCAAGGCTTGAGTGGCATACCCCCGTCAAAACCAAATCTGAGTACCCCCCCCCCCCCCCCCAGCCCCTCCCCTGGAGAGTAGTTAAAAGACATACATGTATATGAGCCACCAACTAAACACATATGTATGGAAGCATTGGAGACTCATCTTACACAATATGATATTCAAAATATTGGTAAAAGTCATGACAGATCCACCAATATTAAACTAAAGTACAAAATATAGCCTTGAAGTTGTGATAAGATCCTAGCTCTGTGATTGGTTGGTCAGGGCACGATATTTGAAACGACATGCGACCTGTTGATCGACCTCTTATCAGCAGTGAAGTAACTTGTGCAAACACGGTCCTGGCTGTGGGCAAACATTTTCAATCTATTTTATGGAAGGGGGTATGAAGGAACCAATCACAGTGCTGGAATTTACTCTTTGAAGGACACAATGTGTACTTTGGTTATATTTTGCTGGATCCTGGAAAGGAGACATATTGCCCTTTACACTACATGTAGATTCAAATTTAACCTGGCTTACAAATATTAAAAACTGTATTTTCCACTTGTATATTAGTTTAATTTTCAAATTATAATCATAATATGCCATTTTTCACCAACTTAATCATATTTTTCAAGACAAGAAAAAAGTGTCAAATCTCTGATTCCTCCTCTTTTATTTGATATGTAAATCATGAAAATTATTGAATTTCAAATAGTCCATGGGCTCATTTGGAAAATTGATGTTCCAAGTCACTACATATTCATAAACTGAACTAGTCAAGCAGATTTGGGAACAAAATATGGCTTTTATGGAGACCTGTGGATTGACTGATCTGTCTCAGTCTTTTTTATTTTCTTTTGTGCTCTTCCATTTTATCCCCTCTTCTGTCCTGACTCTCCTTCACTATTTTGTCTCTCTGTATGGACTATTAATAAGTGAAAACACTATCAGACAAGCAAACTACCTCATACGCAGACAAGATAGTATTAGAGAGAGTTGTTTTAGGAGCTCTGATAGTAATCATAACGTCATAACATCCCAGTTTTGGCACATACTCCCTGTGGAAATCGTTTCTGTAGTTGTCTCTCTCAGTCTCAAGGTTTCTATCTTTTTAGGCCTGTCCTCATCAGCTTGAGATTGCCAAATATCCCGCTATTTGAACTATCCCGATCGCAAATTATCCAGTTAATTTGCGTCTTCATCAGCCCGAAGTTGCAATTAGCGGGATATTTGGTTGAGATAATCATCCCATGATATCTTGGGCTAGTTTGTAAAATATCCCGCTTTTTGTCCGGTTCGTCTTCACCAGCCCGAAGACTCGCACTATGCGCGAACGCTGAGCAAAATATCTCGAGCTAATTTCTTGAGCTTGAGTTTCAAGTTTTGAGGTCAATCTCGAGCTGATGAGGACGCAATTTGTGACTTTGGAATTATTTCCCAAATCTGAAATAACAGGCTATTTGGCAATCTCGAGCTGACGAGGACAGACCTTTTTTTGTTTTTGTTTCTGTTCCTCTAGTGAGTATCAAATAAATCCTTCTACCAAGATTAGTCTGATAATCAAAAGGACAAGTGAAATTGATGAAGCAGAGATCATATGATATTTATGAACACTGCTTTTGCCTCTAATGCATCTTGCAGCTACGATATTGTTGTTTGACGTCATCCCTGAGAAGGGTATTGTCTCTGTCTCTGTTTTTTGTCGATCCTGTCTCTATAAATACCTCCCTCAAGTTAGACACAAGACTAAGAGCCCCAAAAGACAAGCAAATTCTCAAAAAGCATAGACGAGATGGCATTTGGGGGCGTTGTTATAGGCGTTCCAGTAGTAACCGTTCCGATAGTAACCGGCCAGTCAAAACATCCCTTTTTCAGTCTACTCCCCATCAGGCATTGTCGTTGTCTCTGGGACAATCAAGATCATTGCTTCTTCAGGTCATTTAACCCTGCCTAGGATACAACCACTAGAAGAATTTGACATGTGACTAGATTATTTTGTCTTTTGATAGCCAAAATGGCGTTAACTGAAAAAGTGGCAGAAATGACCAAATCGTTGTGAGTAGGGTCAATAAGACTGATATTTTTTAATCGGTGCAAAAATTTTACTTAGGATAAGCTATTCAAACCTGCCTAACAAATATTCTGATTAAATCCTCTTATCTCTTAGGTTTAATATGTAACAATGTCACAATTAAACATTTTGTTGACTTTTCCCCATAATGCATTGCATAAAATGGACTTAACACTGGTATCGCTGGTTGGCGCTGTGAATTGTGCAACCATAACCGTAATACTACCTCTGTCATGCCACTGAACCGATTCTAGACTTGATTCAAAACTGACTGATATTTGGCCATTCAGAGTAAATTGATTCATTGTTTGGTTTGGTATGATCAGCCTTGTTGGTTTGATTGGGTATAAACGTTATCTTTTAATGAAGTAATCTCAGCACCGACCCTAGAGTTTCCTTCAGATCAAAAAAATATAAATGTTTTTTTTTTGCACCTGCAGGTCGTAGGATTATGAGTACTGCATATAGAGTAGAAAAATACTGGTTACTGCACTGTTTAGAAAGCATGTATGCTTGTAAGTAAGCAACCAGGGGACCGACTGCTTTACGTCCTCTCCAAGAGACTTGGTAATGAAGATTAATGCCTTACCAAAGGGCATTAGTGCATCACTTGGTTTTGAACCTGGTTAGGAGACCTCTACCAGTACCACTGGGCCATCGCGCCTTCTATGGTCTGTATGCCAAATGCATACATGGAAGACATTGGATGAGCTTTCCTAGCCTAAAGGTCATTGCCCTTTCCTGCTGTAAAGATGATGTTCTCTTCATCCATAAACGTACATTTATGCTCCATCAGACGACAGTGTGTGATTTCAAGTTTGGTGTTAGTGTTAGTGTTAGTGTTTAGAGCAGTCAAGAGCTCTTAAATCGAGCGGAGAATTTGCTGATGAAATTAAGAGCCCGATACCGATATCAAAATCGATAGCTTAACACCAGCCGTGACGTCACCACATACTTGATTTTACGACGATGATTTAAAAATAGTACATCAAAACTAAAGATATCATGAAAAGTACAGAATAAATGTACACCTATTTCTCTGGTCTTAGAAAATAACTAATTTTACACGAAAGATTTAATATATGAATTACCTGTTTCACATATTTTTATTTGCTCGTCAGACAATAAATTGGCGTCGTTCGTGCGTTGACTGTGTGCGGGTACAACACTAACACCGAACTGGAAATCAACATTTGCTTAATCCCTAGGGGCTAGTGTTAGTGAATAGGACATTTTTACGTAAAATATTAACACCAGCCACAAAGGTCGGTTCAGCAGACGACAATTTTGCAAAATCGATAACACTAGCTACCGGAAGTTGACGACATTCAGAGGTCAAAGCCTTAACACCAGCTGACTTCCATTTCGGTGTTTAGGCTGGTGTTAGTGTTTATTAAACACTAACACCAGCCTTAAACACCCAACTTGAAATCACTCAGTGTGTTGTGTAACACATAAAGGAACGGGAGCCAACTTCCCAATCAAGGTCTCGAAGTCAGAAATGTGTCGGGTGATATGAAATCAAAGTTATGAAAGTATGCAAAGGATGCAGAGGAGGCGCGATAGCTAAGTTGGTAGAGCAGTGGTCCCGTAATCAGGTTACCCGGGTTCGAAACCAAGGCGATGCGGTAGTGCCATTTGGTAAGGCATTCATCCTCATTACCAGGTCCCTCGGAGAGGACCTAAAGCCGTCGGCCGTCTGGTTGCTTACTTTCTTAGCAGTCAGGTAAAATAACAACCACCACCATTACCTTATTATGCTGTAAAAGTAATAATGGCATGTGATCGAGATACTTCATCACCACACTCACCTGGGAAGGGAGCATCCATAAATATGAAGGTACATTTACTTGATAAAAGACTTTGCATAGTAGTATGTTAAATTATCAAGAAAATGGTGATGCCCATGTCGCGCTGAGAAACTGAGAAAAACTGAGAAAATTATACTAAGAATATCTTGCTCTATACCTCTCTCATCCACTTTGGCAGGGAATCTTGTAGACTAATGAGCAAGAATATAATAAATCTCTCAAAATAACTTAAGTAATTTCTTAGGATGAGATTTCCTTTAACATTTGATAGTCTTTGACTATGAAGTCCTTTGCTTGTTCTTAAATCAACCTTCTGTCATACTCTCATTTTGCTAAAAAATATAATGATCCGACAGCTGCTCTTGTTTTTATTTTCTCCTGGATATATCTCAAAGAAGATAAAGTGTTAGGGTTGTTATTGGGTTTAGTGTTAGGCAGTATTGTTGAGTACAGGGCTGAAGATAATAATTTGATTAGTGTTGAAAATTGATTGTAGAGTAATTGTCGCAGGAGTATGTGTCAGAGAACTATTTACACATTAGGGGGGTGTTTCACAAAGATTCTAAGTCGAACTTAACTCTAATTAAAGACTTAAATATTATGGAGAGCCATTTTTAGCCTTATAATGAAATATATTCAAAAGAAAAAATTGAATTTTCATAAATTCCACATCAAGAACTTGAAATCTCCCATGATAATAGAAAATATGAATGATTTGAATCAACATTTTATGCTTTTTAAAATAACTTTTACAAAATATTTTCAAGGATGCTTACGGCTTTCCATAATTTTTAAGGCCAACTTAGAGATAAGTTCAACTTTGAATCTTTGTGAAACACCTCCCAGGTGATATCTGCCAAGGTTTGGTCTGGAGCATGGAGACTAACTGCCAGGTGAAGGTGCTAATCTTGTATCTAGCTGAGTCAAGCTGCTGCTGCTATGGGAGGGCTCCCAGAGAGAGACCCACGTGCGTGAGCCCATTTCTTGCTTCGTAACGGTGCGCAGGAAGCCGGCCAATTGCCAGCGGATGCTCGATTGATGTCCTTACTAGGCACGATCATTTCCCAGTCCCATTAGCCTGGCTTTCCTCCCGAGCTGTTAGACCGTGCCGTGCCGTGCCGTGCCGTGCAGCGCAGCGCTGGATTGCCCCAGCATATCTTACTTGCCAGTGGGCTACCCCATTTGCTTGCTTGCCCATGTGCAAGTGGTGGGCAGAGGGGGAGGGCAAGGGGCAATGTACCTGGTTTATAATAGCCTATTGTCAAAGCAATATCTTTCTTGCCCCATGAATATTATCAGATAATTATGAACATTATATAATTAGCATTCAAATTATTACCAAATGTGTGTTCAATCTGATCTTTTCTAGATCCTTAACATGTATAATCTCGGAGTCGAGGACCTAGAAAAAAACACTTCATAAAAAAAGATTAACATTGTGAAAATAAGTAGGCTGTATTTCTAACTTGAAAGGCTAGACTTCAGAGCTTTAATCCTGGCTTCACCCTGTGGTTTTACCTCACCTTTGCACTTTTTCCTGTATACCTCGAAACCCCATCCTGCCTGCCCCGGCCCACCCCCTTCTCAGGAAAGCACCGTCCTCCTTTCATTCTCATGCCGTCATCCCGTGAATCTGCAGTTTGACGTTGTTTTATCGCTGCAGTCATGTCGTTTGTGTCCTTCCCCTTGGGAATGCCCCGGTTCCGCTCTGCTCTCGCAAACTTCTTCATAATAATGAGGCAGCTGAAAATTTCTTATTCGGGGAGGGGAGCTTGCGTAAATGGAACCGTCGTTGGGGTCTCCTTGCTCGGGAGGCTGCATGGCACACGCCCAACAGGTGGAGCGTATTTGCCCCCCCTTCAAGGTCGCCCCAGCCGAGGGGTCACTCATCAGCCCCCGCATCTGTACTCACTAATTTGCTTGCGCTGCGCTTGCTTGTGTCTTTAGCCTTGAAGGCAAAAGACACAAGCAAATTTTTTGCTTACCTCAGCAGTTTTTTCTCCCCATCGTCGGCAAACTTGGCTTTGATCTGATTTTCAACGCTTTCAAACCAAGCTTGGCTTTCCAGGCATTTGAAGATGATAAGAGCTTCAGCCCGTGCGCTGACAGGGTCACTATGATTCACATTTTGTGTTCTTGAAGAACTTGAAAAAGAATTTTGTGAAGAACCCCTAAAGGAAAGGATATTCATGAAGTTAGAGAAAAAATGTTGCTTAAATTTATGATAAAGTAATTTAAAAGTGAATCTGGTGAATTGGGATTCTTGAATGGTAGGAACTAACACTCAAGAAAATAATTGAAAATTTAGTTATTAAAATTGAATAAAATAGATCAGTCAAAATAGATGGGATTAAAAGAGCTCAAAATATTAAGTTATTTATCCATCAAACATTTGCTGATTCAAACAAAAATTAATTATGTTTGATCATCATTTATAGAAAATTGATATGATATTCTTTGTAATTGTTTGAGAATACTGTAAATGGTACATGTAGATTTCCTCTCAGTACCATCCATTCATAAAAAAACTTGTCAATTCAAGAAACTACATCTCATGCAAATTCACAGTCTCACACCTAAAGTTATACACCAATTAATCTAAATGCAATGATAATATCTTTAAAAAAAATCAAATCAATGAATTCAGAAATTTCAATAACTTCGGTTGCTGCCAGAAATGGGCCGAAAACTGCTGATTAACCAGAAGTCTACACATAGTAATTCTTAGAGGAAATACACTCAATAACATGCAATTTCCTTCGTCTGCTTCAGACCGACCGCAGTACGCTCGTTAATGAGGCGATCAGCTGTGTTCTATCGTATATCGCGAGAACTCGCGAAACTTTTGCAGCCCTCCACATTTCACATCATTACAGTTCACATGCAAAGTGTACGGGAAAACGAAAGAAACTTAAGTTGATCCCTGACAATTTTTCTCTTGATTGATACCAAATTTGCCTATTTTCCTGGCTTGTCATGATTTCCTTGTCCCCACCAAATTTTCTCTTAAAAATATATACGGAAAAGAATGTGCATTATCTCTTCTTTCAAGGGGATACGTATACTTCCCATAACATGAAAAACTCAGGGAGTTACGCTCTCATAAAGATTTGGGTGCATATTGCAAATTACATATTCATAATCGCATGATTCGCATCGGATTTGCTTATAATGCGTACAATAAAATAAAGCACTTTTCGCGGCGCTGCGGACTGACCGGCTTCACACAACTTTAATAGGAGTAGACTGGCTCTCTGCTCCTAGGTATTTGTAGGATTATGTTCTCATCAGACTTGTGTTCTTTTCTCCTTCTCTCTGTAGCCTGACACAAGAATTAAAATAGTCTGTTTCATCAGAGTACATGTTAGCCAACCAAATACCTGTTTGACACTAGAAACATATCCTATCAAACACAGCTAACATTTACATTTAGTGTCAAAACTTAAGTAAATGTGTATGAATGAAAACATTATCTTTTGATAAATTACTGTGTTTCTATAAAATTACCTATAACAATGATGCAACTGCGTAATATCAGATGTTGTGTTTCAATGACATGCGTCCAGCCAAATTTCCGGTATTAAGAACATGACTGGAGGCATTTGTGCTCCAATCCGATAAGCCGATTGGGCTCAATTCTTCCAAAC
Organism: Strongylocentrotus droebachiensis; assembly: GCA_035222895.1. Taxonomy (NCBI): domain Eukaryota; kingdom Metazoa; phylum Echinodermata; class Echinoidea; order Camarodonta; family Strongylocentrotidae; genus Strongylocentrotus; species Strongylocentrotus droebachiensis. The sequence continues at coordinate 74,797 of JAVYIG010005232.1, forward strand.
ATGGACAACTATTCTGCGTGAAGCTGGATTACGGGACAGACTAATTTCCTTGGCAGTGATCGAGAGTTTAATTAATCAAATTTTGTGGTAGACGAGCAAGGGCAGAGAGGGGGTTCAAGATAGCAGGGTTTTCAGGCTACGGATTGAGGGCAGAGGGATGGGGTGATAGCCCGGGATGGTCTCATATGCTTTCCAAACTTGATTTTCTTAGCCCTTACAATTCGCCTAACCTGGGCTAACTGTTCTCAATCGAAAGTCGTTAACCCCAGACTATCTCTGATTGAACAATGCGGTCGCCTTCGTGGGTTAGCACCGCTTTTCCTTAGCCCGGACTTTTTTGACTTGTTCTGTTCTCACTTGAGCTCTTAGCACTGCAATTGCCTTGCTAAACCTACCGTTTTCTTGGGCCAAATAATCCTGTACCTTCGGTTGGGTAGCGCACTTTGGTAAAACCGAGTGTGAGAAAGAAGTGGGCTAAAGAAAATTTTGCCAGTGTTAAAAGCATATTGGACTGGCTCCTATTGTACTTAGTTAAACTCATTTTCACCGGTGGGTTGGGGGTTGAAGGGGGGTAGGGTGGAGGGGGGCTGGAGATGGAGATGGGTGGCAGTCATTTCACCTGTGGTAGCCATGCTATGTTGGAGAAATTGTAAAAATTACCCTTAGAAGACCAAAAGCATGTGAATTCGTTATAGGGAGAGAGGCATATAGGTTTGATATGTTTATTAAAAAAGGGGGAGGGGTAGGTACAATGTAGGGTTGTCTGACGATGATGATGATGATGCATAACTCTGTCAGTGATGCACGAGGTAGTTATATACTGCTCTGGGAGAATGTGATATGCCACAGGTTACATTATAGCTGCATTTAATTCACCCTTCAAGTTCAATGACCAACAACGCCTGTCTCCCCATAGTCCCGCCTGTGTTTTTCTTTGTGGAGGTTTGGTCTTTAGAATGAAGATAGCAGACAGAGATTGCTCCGTGCTTGAGGAGAGAAGACTGAATATTTTGGTTTTCTTGTATCTTAATTGTGAGTAAGGCCCGGCGGCTTAGACCGAAACCTGCAGTCTCTGATATTGACGGTTGTTCCACTGAGACTGCGTCTGGCTCCACTAACTGCCTCTATTCAGAAACTGCAGCACATCGTACAGGGTACTGAGGGGACGATACGCAATGCAGTTTGGGTGAAGAAAAGAACAAATCTGATTTGCGCACAGTAGCTTTTAAAAAAAATGAAGTAAAAAAAAAAATTGTAAACTTTTGTTAAAAATGGACTTGTTTCATTTTCATTTACACAATCCTTGTTTATTTTTCTTTCCAGTGATCCAACATTCATGGATGAAATATCAGTCAAATTGTAGAAAACGCTGAATAACCAGATCCTTGTACTTATATTTGTATCCATAATGAGGACGGCCATGAATACAAGATGATTAAATACATGTGGATTATCTCACGTGGCTTTGCGATCATATGCCCAGACCGGTATGGTCCTATCAGCCGAGGGCTTAGGTTAGCAAGTGTTATGTAATGAGCTGAAGACTTAAATATCAAGTCATCGTTGATTGTCCCATGAAGTTATGAAGTTCAATGATACAGGAAATTAGTAGGCTGTCATTAATTAGATACAAAGGAAGTCTGATTTATTGGAAGCTGTTCATTGTCCAGGCAGTATATAGAGGAGAGTTCATTTAAGGCAAGAACAATTAATTAGAAAGCGACAAAAAGTGATCCGTTCTTGGAATCCAGGTGAATCATGTAAGTGTCTCTTGTCTTTAGATGGTCACCACCACACTACACTGTTCTTCTAGATGGTTCTTGTGTAATACATCTGTAGATAAAATATGATGATAGTGAAGTCCTTGGTCTTCTCTTGGTCTTTCAATCCATTATTCTTATGTCACATTGGTCATACAACCCACCAGTCTTGTGTTTCCCAAGTATTAAAGGTATTACAAAGTTTTGGTATGGGGTCATGAATTTGGTACAAATTAACATATTGGAAGTATATGCATTCCTACAATATTCATTGATCGTTGTCCCGGTTGAAATCGAGTCTAAAATTATGAAATTATAAATAATAAACTCTTTATGTTGTATAGCTCCCTCTCAAGGTTATAATTTATATTCAATTTTTCTCAAAAACAGAAGTGTTTTAGGGGTTAATTTTTTTAGTGCTTATAATACATCCACAGGGGCATCCAAATATATCAAAATTGTAAAGATTCATTATCCACCCAATTTTCAAAATTTCCCAAAACTTTGTATTACCTTTAATTCCAGTTGTCCACTGGTCCTGCCTCTATTGGTCCTATGTCTCATCTCATGCTAATCCATTGGTCATTTGTTTCATGGACCTTTTGTCCATTAGTCCTCTCTGCAAATCCGGACAGTCCATGCAGTTTCTTGGGTCCTTCGTCTCTTTTGTCCTACTGTCCACTGTTCTTGTTTCCATTGGTCCTGCTTCCATTGGTCCTATGTCTCATTTCATGCTAATCCATTGATCATTTGTTTCATGGAGCTTTTGTCCATTGGTCCTCTCTCCGAATCCGGACAGTCCTGTTTCTTGGGTACTTCGTCTCTTTTGTCCTACTGTTCACTGTTCTTGCTTCCATTGGTTCTATGTCTCATTTCATGCTAATCCATTGATCATTTGTTTCATGGAGCTTTTGTCCATTGGTCCTCTCTCCAAATCTGGACAGTCCTGAGTCTTGGGTCCTTCGTCTCTTTTGTCCTACTGTCCACTGTTCTTGCTTCCATTGGGCCTGCTTCCATAGGTCCTGGTCTCATTTCATGCTAATCCATTGGTCATTTGTTCCATGGACCTTTTGTCCATAGGTCCTACTCTCCAAACCCGGACAGTCCTGTTTCTTGGGTCCTTCGTCTCTTTTGTCCGACTGTCCACTGGTCCTGCTTCCATTGATCTTGCTTCCATTGGTCCTACTTCCATTGGTCCTGCTTCCATTGGTCCTGCCTCCATTGGTCTTGCTTCCACTGGTCCTGCCTCCATTGGTCCTAGTCTCATTTCATGCTAATCCATTAGTCATTTGTTCCATGGACCTTTTGTCCATAGGTCGTACTTTGCAAATCCACACAGCCCTAGCTGCCCTAGTTGTTTCTGGGGTCCTTCGTCTCCTTTGTCCTACTATCCAATGGTCCTGCTTCTATTGGTTTTACACTTTTGTTCTGTTGATTTTTGTGCCATGGATCTTTTTCCCCATTGATCCTACTTCCCAAATCCTAATAGAGTGGTGAAGTGTAACGTCATCAAAATTCTATTTTTAGAATTTCTCAATTTTTTCTTCATTTCCCGAAAAAGCATCAAAAATAATGTCCAAATGTCGAAAAAAACAATTGAATATGCTTAAGTATTGGCTGAGATATGACCATCTGAATAAATATATTTCCTATAGGAACTCAGTGTTATATGCTCTGGCTCCTAACCATTAGGAGCAAGAGACATTATTTTTGTTGCTTTTTCGGGAAATGAAGAAAAAATTGAGCAATTCTAAAACAGATTTGTATGACGTCACAGCTTCGGTACTCTATAGCTCTATGTTCCTGTGGTCCATTTTCCTACTTGACCCATGGGAGACCCTATGCCCTTTGGTATGATGAAACAGTATGTAATTCATAGGACCAATTACTCTTTAATTAAAAAAAATATTTGTCTGGTAAAACCTACATGTACACCATAATAGAATGTAGGACCTGTTGGGTGAACTAAATTAGAGGTGCTTTTGATGGAATTAAATGTCGAGTCATAAAACACGACCAGGACAGCCAAAAAAATACACGGGGGCGGAGGGCGGATTCGCCCTGGAAACACCATAAACAGCCCCCGAAATAGGCTCAAAATCCGATTTCGGGGGCGACATCAAAAAGTGAAATGATCTCAAATCGCCCCCGTAACGATTACAAGCGGCCGCGCGCTCTCTTCTAGCTTCGTATTCATTGTGTGCGCTGAATCTCTGTGTAAAATTGTATACACAAAAATCGGTCGTAAAAAAACTCGAATCATATTCCATACCATACCTGGCTTACCATGTCGTACGCAAGTACGCCAAAACAGGTACATTTTCGCAGTTGCGAGAGATCGAGACGGAGCGGCGTAGGGGTCAAGTTTTTGGTGGTCGATTTTGTTTTGGTAGATTAATATTATTAGCGGAACCTAGACCACTAAACATCGCTAAAACTGCAATCAATTTCCATCACGAATTCACGATTGCCGCTATTTTATAAAGTTTCCATAAATAGAGGTATGAAATTAAATCCTATTTTGTGATTATTCTCGCCATGTTTTCGTAATTTTGATAATCATTTCTTCAAAGTAAAGAAAATCAGACAAAATCACTGTGACTGACACGCATACAATACAGTGCATTGCCGCTGTGCGGCGTGTGTGAGTTGATTTGAGCTGAGCTGAGCTAGCTCGCTAGTAACTCCAGGAAGCTCCAACACCGGCGCGGCCGCTGCGGCTGCGGCGGGGGTGTTTCATGGAGCTTCCCGGAGCTGAGTTAGCTCGCTAGCTGAGCTTGAGTCGAAAAGATTTGACACTTTGGAATTGTTATCTGTTGGTTTGCATCATTATTGCCGCGATTTCAATATAGTTACGTGAATAGATGTACGAAACCTGAGCTTAGAATTAGTAAAAGTATTACTAATGTCTACGTTTTTAAACGACTGTCTGATTTTCTTGTGAAAATTTTATTTTGAAAAATGATTATCGAAATTCATGGCCAGAAATAATCACAATCTGGGGTCTATTATGTTACAGTTCTTGCATCAAATCAATGCATGAAAACTTAGTTATTGAACTAGAAAAAGGGGTTTCTTTTTTAATAGGCAATTATGAAGCAGGAAGCCCGAAACCTTAGCCTACTAAACAAATCTTAACAAACTGTAGACCTATCCTTTTATGAATTAATGAAAAAGTAGCCCCAGAAAGAGAGCCCCCGAAATGGAAAACAGAGCCCCCGAAAGGTGAAAAAGTAGCCCCCGAAAATTTCCCAAAAATTTGAAATGGAGCCCCCGAAATGAAAAACTTAATTTTTTGCCTGGACCAGGAACAGATGAAAAGTAACAGCCATGTGACCTAACTTTGTTATACACATGCCAAAATAACAAACACCACTTCACAAGTTGCTGAAGCGTTCCCTCATAAAAAGTCCCTTCAACTATTGTGCAACCATCCGCCATCGTGTTGTCAAAAGTAATAATAATTTGCAATAAAAACTCCCCTTGAACTCCACCCAACTCAAACAGAGGAAGAAAAGAATGAGCTCCATGCATGCATGGTTCGTCTGTAAGTAGGCTTTTCAAGCTATAGTGATACAATAATCTCTTAGTAGTTGGTCATGATTCATGTCTTCTATTCTGTTGTTGGTCATATCAGTGGAGCAGCCGCCATACCTCAATAAGCTAGACATAACATTGACATTGAAGTCCGCATAAAGATATACCTCCACTCGGCATAAAGATATACCTCCACTCGTGCTAAAACATTTACCTTTGTTGCTTTCCACCTAATTTCATTCTGCCTCTTTGCGTGTAGGTGGTTTGCACGCCATAGCTAACCTAATAGTTATTTAAAGTCTGGCACTGTCTTTTTGCAATGTGCTGAGAGATTGTGGGCGATGGTGACAATTTGTGGTGGAATGTGTGGGCAATCACCGCCATGACTTGCACAATTTCATTGTCATTTACCAATGGTTGTTGATAAATTTGCCCATTCAGTGAAATTCCAGGTTTCTTGTTTCTTGTGCATGTTTCTGTCATTCTACATGCATGTGACTGCACTGTGTCTGTTCGACTCTCTATCTGTTTGACCCTATCCATTTGACTCTCTATCTATTTGACCATATAATTATGTTTGATCTTATCTGTTTGACTCTCTTTCTATTTGACCCTATCTGTTCGACTCTCTATCTATTTGACCCTATCTGCTTGACTCTATCTGATTGACTCTCTATTTGACCCTATCTCCTTGACTCCATCTGATTGACTCTCTATCTATTTGACCCTATCTGCTTGACTCTATCTGATTGACTCTCTATCTATTTGACCCTATCTCCTTGACTCCATCTGATTGACTCTCTATCTATTTGACCCTATCTGCTTGACTCTATCTGATTGACTCTCTATCTATTTGACCTATCTGCTTGACTCTATCTGTTTGACTCTCTATCTGTTTGACCCTATCTGTTTGACTCTCTGTCTGTTTGACTCTTTTGTATCTATTTGACCCTATCTGTCTGACTCTCTATCTATTTGACTCTCTATCCATTTGACCCTATCTGTTTGACTCTCTATCTATTTGACTCTCTATCTGTTTGACTCTCTATCTGTTTGACTCCATCTCTGAGACTCTATCTGTTTGTATTCATGAGACCTCAATTGTCTTTTGTTTTGTTTCTCAGATGCACATTCGAATGTACATCCTGGCCAGGGGTATAGACTATTTTGTTGTGCACATCTGCTAATAGAACTGCCATTATCATTCTATGAATTAATTTAAATCAATGAAATCTAATGAAAATTGTAAGGCGCTTATGGGTCACTTATCAGTAAAAAGGGGGTAAAGGTATTAAGCATTGGTATTGTTTCTATAAATTGATAGAATTAAAAATATAATATTGCTGCATTATACTCCCTTAGATATGGGTAAAAAATGATTTAGCCCAGGAATTAAGTCCCCACATATTCCTACAAATAGAACTTGAAGTTCTCTTCTTTTTTGATAAATTAATTTTTTATTGAAATCTTCATGGACCTTGGAGAATCACTGCGAGAGTTGCAAGTACGCATAAAGTTGAACTTATAACAATTATTTCCTGTTCTGTTCATTTTTAAACAAATCTTATCTCAAATTTCCCTGGTATTTCAAGACAGAAGAAGACAAGATGTCTTGATAAAGGTCAACGATTTTGACTGCCCCTCAAAACTATTGACTTATTCTTTTGAAACATGTTGACACGATTTCTCGATAACCCCTTCATATGTACTGGACCTGCTTTGTCCGTTGGCCATTGTGTTGAGGCACGGCACGGCTGTCAGAAATTTAGGACCTGCGTATTTGTTGGGTACACTTTGATTAACAGTATCAAGTCAACAAATAGCTGTGACGTGATCCAAAAAAAAAAATCCCTCACATTTTGCTGAGTCATGGCTTGATAAGTCATGGGCGGCCGGCCACAAGGCCTGTTTTTCTCTTGCTTTCTTCGCACATAAAAGATGGTCAACAGCTATTGCTATTTATATATTCAAGATCAAATGGACTTTGATTTGACATTTTACAACAATTCTTAAAGGCTTGAGCACAGCCTAGCTCTGTTGGTCTCTGGCAGTGTAGATTCAGTGTGCAGTCAGCATAGTCTCAAGGTACAGATACTTTTACGTGAAACTAAGACCAGGGTCAATTTGTGCCTGCAAACTAGGATCCAGTACCGGTAAGTCTCCTTGTTATTCAAATATGAGTGTAAAAAGGAAGAGTGTAAGGGCTGACTAATACTTATAAAGAATCATTCATATAAAACAAAACACAAATAATGGACCACATTAGGGTCAAATTTAAATTAATAAATGGTTGAATTTTGTTCTTTAAAAAAAAAAAAAAAATGAAGAAGAAAAATAGCACAAAAGATAGAGAGAAATGGAGGGAGAAGTGATTAAAGAGAGGCGTATATGAGGAATATGATCATTCATGTAAATGGTTATGAAACGATTGTGTATTAAAGACCGTCACCACTACTGGGTCAGAAGGGATTAGACCACACAGAGATCCATCGAGGTCACTGTGACAGGTGGCTATCTCATTAACTCAGCTCTCATTTAACATAAGAAAAAGAGGATCATGGGGGACCAACAGGCACCGATTGGGGAAGTTTTCTATATAGAGGGAGCAAGTAGCTACAAGTATGGCAGTGTGCCTTTAAGAGCTAGAAGGACGTTAACTCCTTTATTTTAATACAGAGAACTTTTATGACCTTCTGGTTCTTAACTGATAATATGATCATGAAATGAAAAAAATTGCTACGAAATTACTTTCAAGATCATTGTCCGTTTTTTACTCTGTGTCTAAATGGTCTAATTGCCTTGTGAAGATGCTATTGATCAGTAGGCCTGTCATCATCAGCTTGAGATTGCCAAAAATATCCCGCTATTTGAACTATCCCGATCGCAAATTATCCACTTAATTTGCATCTTCATCAGCCCGAAGTTGCAATTAGCGGGATATTAGGTCGAGATAATCATCCCAAGATATCTTGGGCTAGTTTGCAAAATATCCCGCTGTCCGGTGCGTCTTCACCAGCCTGAAGACTTGCACTATGCGTGAACGCTGAGCAAAATATCTCGAGCTAATTTCTCAAGCTCGAGTTTCAAGTTTCAAAGTCAAATCTCGAGCTGATGAAGATGCGATTTGTAACTTCAGGATTATTTCCCAAATCAGAAATAGCAGGTTATTTGGCAATCTCGAGATGATGTAGACAGGCCTATTGATCAGTGTCATTGCTGTGTCAGCAGCTAATTGCCATTACGGTCTCGTCCATATCCACTGAATGTTTACTGGCCTTGATACACATACATGTTGACTGGATGAAGTGTTCTAAGAATAGCCATAAGAAGCTTGGGAAGTTATTAAACAAAAGCAACATGAGTATGTTCACATGGAGACCCTCATTTGTTTAAACTGTATGTTTGCAAAACCTCCCAAGTTTTGAATAACCAATGTTGCCCTATTACAAGGCTTCACACAGGACCAAAACAACAAGTATTAAGAAGCCTGGCAAGCAGTTGTTTTATTTAAACTTCAAGTTGCCATAACCTCAAAGTTAATTGCATCCGCATAGCACGTAACCTCAAGTTAGGCCAAATAAAAAACAAACATGTTTTAGCGTCCTGCCTTTTTGAAAAATAGGAAGGAGGAGGAGGCCCTTTTTTTTCTTCTTCAAAATGGCCGCTCAGTACATTTTCCCTGACAGTCGGGCTACTTTTCAAGAAGGCCGCCAGTATTTTTGATTTTTTTTTTTAAAATCAGAAATAGATCCATTTTAGCAATGTTTTTTTTCTTTAAAAAATATTTAAAAAATTAAAATAATTTTTTTTTTTCAAAGAAAAAAAGGAAGCGGGCGGGGTCACTAAACATGTATATTTTTTTTACATGGCCTTAGTACCCATGAGGCATGTAGTTATTACGCTGACCATGAGATTGCTTTGGGTTTATAACGTTTAGTAAACCGAATGTTTCATAACCATGAGTGCATCCACACAAGATATCTCAAAGTTCAATATTAAGTTTGTGAACTGCCATGTGAACCCAACTATTAATTACTGTCTGTTACAGTCTGTAATTAAAAGATAATCTCAAAGTTCAATATTAAGTTTGTGGACTGTCATGCGAACCCAACTATTACTTACTGTCTGTTACGGTCTGTAAGTAAAAGATAATCTCAAAGTTCAATATTAAGTCTGTGAAGTGTCATGTGAACACCACTATTAATAACTGTGTAGGCTTTACCTTTACCTTTACTCAAGATTCTGGAAGAATGCTGTGTTCTTAGCAGTTGCTCAAAGGTCTTGGATAAATCCCTGTTGACACCTAATGCTGTACTCAGCCTCATAAATGGCCATGCAAACATTGTTGCAGACTTTTTGAATTAAACATTTAACATTTGGATTTTTAAACTGTGTTTGCATGGTCATATGCTTGAACAATTTTTGTCTTAAAGTTTCCATTCTCGGGCATTCAAAAAGATTAAGTTTGCAACACGGCAATTGAGCACGGAGGTATATGCAGGCAAAGATTTATTCATGTGGTTCCGGCTTTTCAGATTTGATGAAATGGATGATAGAGCATGGAGGTGTATACATGTATGGCTGCATATAAATTTGTTTCACATTCATCAACCATTTTCTCATATTAAAGCTAAACTTTAGTACTGGTAATGCGATTGCATTGTGAAAGAAAAGGTGTGGAAAGGATCAGAAACAGTTGATCATGTAGCATGTAAGTATTGGTGTGCACTGCAAGGTTCTAGAGTCATCAAAATCATAATAAATTTGACCGAGTCTTGGTAAAGTAACACGCACCGCACACAGAAAGCTATATATGGGACAACACGCAAGTTGTCGGGGTTGGTACTACCTTGATTTCCTTGTCTTTCTATGCTCATTACTCAGCCAGTATACATTTTCTTCCAAAATTGTTTGGCACATGACATTTATTTGTAATCTTGAACATTCGGTGTAAGTTTCGTTTGATTCTGTGAGAATTCATTTTCTTTTTTTTTACCAGAACTCAAGTTTAGCTCTAAGTGGAATATTCAGGTTTTTTGTAGATTAAATATTAGTTGTATGTGACACGGCGCAATCAAAGTGAGAGTTAGATTGCGATTTAAATATCATTATTGTGTGAAAAGCAGGATTTTATCGCAATTCAAATACCATTTCCTTTATGATTAGTAGTAGTAATGAATGAATGGGTTAAAAGGGGAAGAGTTGAATTGTGATTCTAATCTTACTCTTGTGTGAATGAGCATTGAATGCTTTCCTGGTATCAGACAGCATGACATTGCAAAATATCAATGATCCTACTATCATGCTTTTCACATACATTTGTAACAATTGGTAGTTGATGATTTGCTAATCTGATTATCAGCATGATGTTAGTGTCAATTAGCTCTGCTGTAGAGGATAGACTGATAAAATTGGATTTGTTTTCTGTTGTTGCTTTTTAATTGATTTGTTAAAGTTAATGCAAATTTTAAAGATGCATAGGAAATAATAAGTAATGCTAAATATATTACTCATTGCGGATATAGTATCGAAAATAATATCGCTAGTGATATTCGATATTTTATCACCTGACGAAGTATCGCAGTAGCATACGAAACGTCGTGATCTTTTAGATTCCTTATTGACCACATTGCGAGACAAACGAATATCACTAGCGATATTATTTTCGATAAATAATAAGTAGTTTGCAAATCAAGTAATTTTTTTAACCATTGGACTTTTATCGCAACCTATGCATTTTATACATTCTATGTGAGGTTGACCCTGTGTCTTCTTCTAGCTAGGAAGATGATTTTGTCATAATGTTATTATTTGTGTTTCTACTACATGTAGAGGTGTTGTGGTCAAGTGGATACGTCGCCGGACTGTCGATCACAAGGTCCGCGGTTCGAGTCCCGCCGCCGCACTAATGTCCTTTAGCAAGACATTTGCCACACTCCACCCAGGTGAAGTAACTGGGTACCTGGTAGGAATTTCTTCCTTGAAATGCTAGAGCGCCGTATGGCAGCCGTGCTAAAGCCAGGGTAATAATCAGGAGCGCCAGGAGGGTCAAATCTGACTGACATGAGCGCTATACAAGAACCCACTATTATTATTATGTAGATCACTAATTCATACCCAAATCTTATGCAAACCTACAAGTAATAACACTAATTCATGACCAAACCTTTTTTCAAAATATTCAAGACTTCATTTTGCTATCAGTATTTTATTCTCCCTCGATATTACAGATAAATCACATATAACCAAACTCTCCTTCTTGCAGTTAGACGGTAATACTTACTATTTTATTATAATGTATTTGGCATCATCTGTGCCTGGGAGGGGTAAAGTGACCTGTATCAGTAGGCCTGTCTTCACTATCTCGAGATTGCCAAATATCCAGCTATTTCAACTATCCCGATCGCAAACTATCCAGCTAATTTGCGTCTTCATCAGACCGAAGTAGCAATTAGAAGGATATTTGGTCAGGATTGTCATCCCAAGATATCTTGGGATAGTTTGCAAAATATCCTACTATTTGGCAAAATATCCAGCTATTTGTCCTGTGCTTCTTCACTAGACCGAAGATTCGCAATACACGCTAACGCTGAGCAAAATATCTCGAGCTAATTTCTCAAGGTCGAGTTTCAAGTTTCGAGGTCGAATCTCGAGATAGTGAAGACGCGATTTGTTACTTCGGGATTATTTCCCAAATAGCAGGCTATTTGGCAATCTCGAGATATTTGGCAATCTCGAGATGATGAAGACGCGCCTAGTGTGACTCTTGGGTTGCAGTGATTCGGTATAACTGATTGGGGATATGTGCAAGTGGACCACTACCCCAGGGTTCCCCCTATTCTTATACGAATAGTGCAGTGAGCACAACCTCTCCTCTACATGGGGCCTTCATTTAACATCCTATCTGAGAGACAGAGTGTTTCCCTCCGTAACCTAGCCTGCATCTATGAAACAGGGGAGGGGCCCGTTAACACACAACGCAGAATTCAGTCATCTGCCTGGGTTGGATCCGAACCCACGATCTTTGTGAGACTGGCAGACGCTTTACCAACTCATCCTTCAATACCATATCAAAATAATAACCTTGGTCATACAAAGTATACTGGTGGCTAAATTCTTGATGATGATCAATTAATTATGATGCCACATGCTCTTTATTGCTTGCTGCTTTTGCTTTGCTGCTACTTCTAAGTGGTATGTTTTCCCCAGGATGCCAGGATAAATGCCTTTGTATCAATTTTCTCCAGGGACTTTGCCTTCAGTGTGGGAAAAATTACCATGACTTGCAGTTTTTTTCCCAGGCATTTCAGACCGTTTTTTTTTTAGATCAATTGGACTATTGAATGCTTTGTTTACATCTTTTATATTTTTTTTCTATCTGTGAGCCAGTGTAATTTGGAAACTTTGCATTAAAGACTGGATTTTTTTTTCAAGCTGAAATATATGCCAACTCATGCTGAGAATATGTAGCCTGCACATTGATACTGCAATTCATCAAGTTATCAGTTTTCTTGGAGAAAATACAGGTACCCTGGAATTACGAGACAAAATATATATGCATTGTTATAGATTGTTTGGTCATCGCGCGTTATCTCTCTTCTGTCTTTCAGCAGATTGTGCACTGGTACCTGTAAATGGTGGCTCTAAAGTGAATGGAAATAATGTTTTTAGAAGTTTCAAATAATGTTTTTCTCAGATATGCCTTTTCTTGATCATAATGACATAACCTTGTTGTTTTGGTACTGAAACTTGTTCAATTTCATTGAAATCTTACCTTAATGAGGATAATGACGATATAGTTTTTTATCAAAGGAATAAAGCCTATTTTCATATTCATAACCTCTTTAGGGTGTTAGTGACATCTCTTTAGATTATCCTTTGGATAAAGGTGTAATTCAGCCCACAAACAATATTGGAGACCTAAAATCTTTTAGGCAAATATATTATCTTCTTGGGGTCTTTGTTTGCCTGTAGAAAGACGTCAGCTGGCTGGAGTGTCAAGTTTTGTGCATTGTCACTATTTGATTATTTAACTGAGTTCTGTATCAGACATGCTTATATCATTTTCCGAAAGGATTTTCCAGTGCACCTTATTCAAATTGTAATGTATCTCTGCCACATTGTATTTCCTCCTCTGATCACTCCTTGCCTCCCCTTTTAATAGCCCCTCTGCAGTCACTAAAACTAGGAAATAAATATGTATATTACAATATAGTTCAATAGAGTTATTCAAGTGTGGCATCGGCTTTACTCGGAAACAAATTACATTAGAGGGCCATTTTCTATTTTTTACCTAATACTATAATAGTACCTGTTTGTTTTGTACCTTTTGATAGAAATTAAGCTAGTAGCATCTACAGGTATGCCCAGAAGGGAGTTTTGGACTGGCCCTTGTTCATTTAGATTTAATCCACTTTTATAGTCAAATGGAAATCAGCATTTCCCTGTTTATATCTTTATCCAGAAAATAAGATCAAGGAATAGTTCATTACACTGTATGTGCATGGCCTAGAAAAAGTAAGCCGCTCAGATCTTCCTTGAAACATACTTTGTATACAATGTCTTCACGCTCCAGTAGACTTAAAGGTATTACAAAGTTTTGGTATGGGGTCATGAATTCGGTTCAAATTAAAATATTGGAAGCATATGTGATCCTACAATATGCATTGATCGTTGTCGCGGTTGAAATCAAGTCTGAAGTTATGAAATTATAAATAATAAACTCTTTATGTTGTATAGCTCCCTCTCAAGGTCAAAATATTAATTTAGCTATGAAACAATGTTTCTTGACTAAAATCGACCGATTAGCTATTCCCGTTTGGAAATTATATATCACAACTACATATTCTGAGATTTTCATGGTCGAAGCTACCATTGTACGGCCATAGGCGCTATTTGAAATTTATCAAAATTTACCGGGAGCACCGGTAAATTTGTATATTCTATTTTTCTCGAAAACAGAAGTGTTTTAGGGGCTAATTTTTTTAGTGCTTATTATACATCCACAGGGGCATCCAAATATATAAAAATTGTTAAGATTCACTATCCACCCAATTTTCAAAATGTCCCAAAACTTTGTATTACCTTTAAGTTTGACTGCTATATTATGATACACTGGTATACTCGAGGTTGATAGTATTGATGGAAAATGCTGAGTCACTTGTTCTTTCATAGGACTCGCTCAGCCACTGATAGTAACTGTGCATGCTACAATGACCCTTACCTGCATGCAGCTAGCGCTGGCATTCACAATCACACAGTGCCTCACACACACACTCACTCACACACACACAGAGTAATAAACGCATTGTCATGCTATCGATCCGCTGAATGTGGACTTCCAACGGCTTCTGCGCACGTACTGTCGATGCATTTAGAGCGGAGCAATGCATGCAGTTGAATGAGCCCTGCGTGATCTACCTGAAAGGTTGGCTCGTCGCCGCAAGTCGTCAGTGTTTATAAGCAAGATGACTCTGAATTATTTGGCAGTATTGGACTTGAACGCTGGTCAGACCAAACCTGTGTGAGATATACATTTCAGAACCTCAAACTTGATCAGACTCCAGGATATACATATTGCTTGTCTCTCTACCTCTGGCAATAACTATATTGAATAGCGTTGGAATACATTCGCATCATTATAATCAGGATTTGTTTACGTCTATGTGATATATATAGTAGGTGTGCTTCGATCATCTGGTAATATTCATTCACAGCGAAATTACTCTACATTCAATAACGGAATCGATTATATAGTGGATCTTGGGGATTTATCGACTGCAGATTACTTTGGAATTACTTGATTCGTTGGTCATTCTGTGGAATTAAATTCAAGAGTGGTATGTTTTATTTTTCATTTCCTTTTTCAATATTTTTCTCATTCAGTGGATGTCTGTTTTTGTGAAAATATGTTAGTACATGTTACAAGTGTATGTATACTATAGGATGTAATTATATGAGTTTTTTTAATAATTTACAAAATGTAGGCATGCATATACATGTGTAATCACATCAGTTTGGTTTTATAAAGATACTGAATGATTTTAAAGCTGATTTGTTTTATTTCAGATATTAATACTTTTTTTGGGGGTATAATACTGGAGGTACATTATACACACTTCATGAATTGCAGAATATACAGAATCTGTAGCGCTTTGCATGCATTTCCTACAGGCTCAACATAATATGTACTGGGCAATGGGCATAATCTTTTATTGTAAATATGATATAATTTGCATGTTTTGAATGATTTACCAGGTGTTTTGTTATTATTTGTTTTTGTTTTTTTAATTCATAGCACTAATATTTATTGAATAAAGGGACCAAGAAGCTAACTATGGCATGACAACCAGTCTGCGAGACATTGAGCAGCATACCAGCACACACACATTTTATTGCCAATTCGAGCCATTCGATACCTTTTTTGATTGACTAATTTCACCCATGAATGACACTTCCACACGTCATTGCTATGCAATGGCTGCATGTTTTGCTATGCACAACATGAACATCTGTTAAAGGATGATATATGTGTTAAAGATATAGAATTTGATTATGATCGCTATTTTGTACATACAGTACATGTAATGATGTGTATACCAGACCAAGTATCACCTACTGGTATAACAGTCATTGTGGTACATGTACATGTACATTGTAATATAATCAAGGACTATGTGTGATAAATTGATAGATATTGATGAGGAAAGAACCCTGCAGATATACAATTCAGATATCATCATATCAGTGAGAAATAATATGGAAGAAATAATCGCTCACCGAACTTCTGTTTCAGGTTTTCTTACCCTAAACAGGGCAGCTCACATAATCACAAGCATAAGGAACCTTTAATTATGACGTCATGTACAATGTATATCAAAAATATTTTAATAATCACAGAGATAATGAGAGATTTCTGAGAAAGAATGCTCAAGGAACATCTCTACCGGTCACAAACTCCCCGTTCAGGCTTTCATGCACCCTGAGCAATGTCACTGAACAGCAGCGAGGAGGGTCGGTCGGTCGGTGCTCGGGATCTAGAACACAGGCAAGGCGTTACAATATGCCAAGTCGTAATATGCCAAGTCAGCAATCTGTAGATGACCTGCATGACTCCACAAGATAGCTTGCAATGATTCATAGCAGATGAGTCGAGGATCAGACCCGACCCTCTAATTGGGCAAGACGTAGAGTGGGCCAGGTGGGCTTGTAGTATTACTTGCTTGATTTCCCTGCACTTTCTGGAGTGGTTGGGATGAACTTGGGTTAACCTAACCCATTTTCATAGCACTATAACTTGGAAGAATTGATGTGAATATGGTGAAATTATGCCACATTTATTGTTTTATATCTCTATCTTTACGTCTGAGGCTGTTTGAACTGTAAACCAAAATACTTCAGTATATACTTCCGTAATACGTTCACCAAAGCTCAACACTAGTGGTTTTTGGAGGGGGTCCGGATTTCAGTTTTTACAGTCTGTATTCAAGAATCTTTTTAGGTTTAGATTTTAGGCGCCCATGTATCCCGGGCAGTTGTAATATAGTATCGAGCTCTCCCTACAGTACCATCAGAGCGTTTTGACACTGTTATGCTGTACTTATCCAAACAAGGCATACAGTAATTCAGTTTATTCATTTCTTTGAATTTGAATTTGACAAGTCTTTTAACTAGGGAAAGGATCAGAAGAATGTAGAATTGAAAACTGCAGAGTTAAAAAGCCTGTGTGTTGTATAATGTTCCTAATCTAGTCCTCACTTAATTGGCCTCATTTTTCTACAAAGTGTTTTATTAAGTACTGTTCGCCACTTTCATTTGATGACTCTGGACTTCTCTTTGAAGGATTTGCTTGATAAGTCAAACAGTCTTTCTTCATTGTGCAATGTTTGTAGTTCAAAGTCAAAGAGATCTTATTTGTTTCGGCCTCCCTAGACAAGTACTTCACAGTCCTATTCAATGGCAAAACAGCTTTTCAAGAGCCTCGTGGCTCAAATTGAAAGTTGAATGCTTGTATTTAGAGTGGGAAGTACATTGTAAGTCAGAAATTCTGGGGAAACCCCTCTTTTGCACCACTGCAATGCAAAATGTAATATCCTGAACTCAATGTATATTTCATGTGAACTACTATCGTACATTCATGCCATTAGTTGTAAGTTACATTCAATGAAGGTACATGTACATGTACTTTGACATTTTAGTTTGAGTCCAGGTGGATTGTGTTTTAATCGTTCATTCATATTGTGTGGATCCCATAATTAGCAGGCAAAAAATAAGGCAATTGGTTGAGTGTACTTGTTCGGCACTTTTGCCAATTTAATTTTGTGACATGCGATTTGAGAATGAGAATTAATTAGTTGGCTATGAAGGCCTTCTTGTAATGTACATGTAGATATCTGTTTATTGCTCATTCCTAATTGAGGTTTTAATTAAGCTACAGTAGGGCTTGTGTTCATAAATGAAGTGTGAAAACAGAATTTTCTAGGATTTTCTACACATACAGACTACTTGTAGATATGTGCATCATGAGCTCTGTCATTTATTCATTATACTCTCAAGGAGTTCAAACAATTTTTTTATGTACATCGTAAGAGTGGATTATTTCTTTTGTTTTCTTTATTTTTTAATCAATTTACTTGCCCTGGGATCATGTAAACTGGATAATTCCTACAAGTCCGATGACATGTTTTAAATTCTAAAAGCTGATTCCCTCAGCTGAGAATCTGAAGGGTGACCTCTACATGTAGGCTACAGTGTCAGTAAATTTATCCGATCACAGATGTCCATCATTCTGGTCTCAACAGACAGATAATAAATTAGTTATCATAACTGTTAATAGCTTTGGTAACCGCTTTCATTATTATTACGTGTCAACATGTACATGCATATAAATAGATGCGTTCATTACAGTATCTGCTCATGCCATTAGACGCCTACATGTACATGGAGGTCAATGACCTTTGGGGTTCCTTGAGAATTTATCTTTGCTAGTCTTGTGTGACAGACTGTTCTCAACCTTTTACTAGCAATAATATTGCTAATGCTAGATTGAAAAAGAATCTGTTTTAAAAAGAAGAAAGAACATTATCTTTTATTATGAAATTAGTAGATTTAAAATAGAAATTTAGAATGCACATGTTGGACTTCAAGTGGCATGTTTTCACTTGAAATTAGGGTTACCAGGTACTTTATTTCAGCAGTAAAAAGTTCTTTGGAATTTGAACTTGTTTTGATAATCTTACCTTGAAATATTCATGTAAATACGTGTATCTAGATCAGCAAAAGATGCATATTATAAAATAATCTGGTCACAAAAAGACTAGAATATAGTATTCGAGCTTTCTCTTCATATTATCCCTGAAAGGACCTAGAAGTTACAATGCAAATCTAATCTTCTACCAAGGACATTTTTTGACCTGTTACAATGCCAAACTGAAAGAAGACGATAAGCGCACCACACCTACATGTAGTAGCTCAGTGACCTCTGAAATTAGAATTTGCTGGCAGTTTTTATCTGCTCATACTGTACCTGTGCAAAGTCCCCTGTGCGCTGGATGACGGTGCATTATTACAGTCAAGTCAGTTTGTTTACAGACAGACCTTGTTCTATCTATGTGCAGTTAAAACATAGTGAACTGGTTTTTATTTATTGATCAATCCCAGCTAGCCAGGGAGGACATACATGTAAGGTGCAAATATGGGGATCCTGGATGGGTAATAGTTTATTGGATTATGGCTCCATGTTTAAAGGTAAAGACCAGTATTGGTAACGCCCCAATTTCAAAAAATGAAATGGAAGCTCTCATTACCAATCATGTGAAAGAATATGTTTTGACTAATACATGATGATAAAAAATTTGCCGGGAAACCGCCTACTAATTCATATATTTGGTAAATTTATTTATCTCATGGTCGTGTGAGAGAGATAGGGTAGTCCCATATACATCTTTCTGTGTATAGTGCTTGTAACTTTACGAAGAATGGGCCAAATTTCTTATCATTTTGATGATTCCAGAACCTTGCAGATGCTAGATTCTAGATGATCAACCTTTTCTGATCGATTCCACAACGTTTCTTTCACAATGCAATCGCATGACCATTACTGGTCTTTACCTTTAAGATACTGAAATTTTTTCAGCATGACTTGTGGGTAGTGGGTGCATGTATGTATTGTAGGTCAAATCAGACATTACTTGCAGGCATACATCGTACATTACATACATGTATATGCCTATGTTATTATGTCAGTTAACTTACTTAATTTAGCTCTTTCACTGTCGAGGTGCATACACAGATATAATCCTTCATCCTACAAAAGAATATAATTTGAAAAGTAGTATACATGTAGAGCAGGAAATGAATATAGGAAAAAAATGTAGTCTATTGTAGAGGCATTAAAAGTAGGAAGTCAATGTACACATAATGGAGGTCCAAGGTTCTAAACCTAGTTGATGCGCTAGTGCCCTTTGATAAGGCATTAATCCTTGTTATCAGGGAAAAAAAAAATTTCGGGGGCTATACATTTCAAGCTTCCCTGCCTAAAAATAACATTCTAAAATTTGTTTTTGCATTGAACCCGAGCCCCCGTGTATTATTTTCACTGCTCGTTATCAAGTCCCTCGGAGAGGACTTAAAGTCACCAATCCCCTGTTTGCTTTACGTACAAGCATACAAATGCTTTCTAAGCTTTCGGGTAAAACAAACCATCGAACCAAATGTCGAAACAACATTTATTTGAGATATCAACGACTATAAACGGCAAAGAAGAGTGAGATTCGCATTTGATCTTGGCTTCCGGAACTTCACTTTTCAACTTGATCATCTAAGAAACCACATGTAGACACACACTTAATTGACATGTACATGTATGCATGTGTACATAAATAGGTGGAGTGTGCGCATGCAAGATGGCATCTAGCGATCATACACCTAATACAACATGAATGTGACATATCTTCAGACACAATGTCAACTTTGGAATGTTAGTGTAATATAAACTAATGGTCTTATTGACATAGTTAAATGCTGAGTCATACATGTACATGTACATGGCACATTTAAAATGAACTCTGTGCAACATTACGTGCTGTACGTGCACGTCAACAAACTTTCTGTCATGTTTGCTAAGTTTGCAACACAGCAATTTGATAATACAGTATGGAGGTGTATACGGGTGAAGATTTATTCACAATATGGTTCCGGCTTTTCAGATCTTAAGTAGACTTCAGACTTTATGAAGTTGGTGATAGAGCAGGGAGGTACGTACGCTGTATATATACAAATAATACACAGCAGTGAGGGCATTAGCAAGAATTACCCGCACAAGGTACCTCATGGTACCTTAATTGAGAACAGTCTAACACGCGCAAGGCGATAGCCAAGAGTGTTTGGACTGTTTTGATTTTACCAATACCCGAACAAAAAGATGTGTATTATTTATTTGTTTTATAAGATGATGTTTTATTTGTTTTTATAAAATGATGTTTTATAACATAATTTTACCAATGACCGGTCTTAAGTATTTACTAATGACCGGTCATTAGTGAAATGAAGAGTTAGGCAAAATAAGTGCCTGGTCACGTGTACGCTCTCAACCAATCATTTGATTAGGATCCGCTTCATCTTATAAATGCATATAAATTTGTTGCACATTCTCAAATTGAGTCGACTATTCAGGTTTTTTGTGAATTCAATATTAATATTGTTTGTGACATGGCGCAATCAAAGTGAGAGTTGAATTACGATTGAAATATCATTATCGTGTGAAAAGCAGGATTTAAAGTGAAAGTTTGATCGCCATTCAAATACCATTCCCTGTATGAATGGGTTTAATCGCATTAAAAGAGAAGAGTTGAATTGTGATTCTAATCTTTAATACTCTTGTGTGAATGAGTATTGAATGCTGGCCTGGTATCAGACAGCATGACATTGCAGAATATCAATGATCATACTACCAATGCTTTTCACATACAAGTGGACCACCTAGTTGTTGT
This sequence comes from Strongylocentrotus droebachiensis, assembly GCA_035222895.1. Lineage (NCBI taxonomy): Eukaryota > Metazoa > Echinodermata > Echinoidea > Camarodonta > Strongylocentrotidae > Strongylocentrotus > Strongylocentrotus droebachiensis. Next base: position 96,083 of record JAVYIG010005232.1, read on the forward strand.
TTTTGCTCGTGACTAGGTACTCAGCCATCAACAACTCCTGCGAAAATACAGCCTGTTCTGTCAATTAATCATTGAGGGGTCTCAAATGGGTCTCAAATACATGTTCAACTAGACGAACGTGTGTGCATACAGTGATACTTGAATTTCCTTTGGATTGGTGTGACTGTGTTTCTTTTCTTCCTTTTTTTTTTTTTTTTTAAATCTCTTTAATGTATGTTGCTAATTTTAGTGTCTTTTTTCACATCGATTCCATGTAGTTGTGGTACATTTCTTCATTTCTCAACAGACTGCATTTGCTTGCTTTTTGTAGGAACTATTGCCACTGTTGTTTTTACAAATTGTTAACATTTTTGTTTTTCCTCTTTTATTTTGCAGATAACTTCATCTTCTGGGATTTTGTTCTACCTTGAGTGAGTGAAGATCAGGGACTTAGTCATCTCATCTCTTCTCCGTAGTATGCTCCAAGCTGGACGTCAACATTGCTCAACAACAGAATTCTTCGCATAATGGCAAAGAGGGAGCCCTTCCCAATAGCAAAAATATGGAACCACCACGAGTACCCCCAAAGCCACCCGTCTCTGACACGGCTAGCAACCCGCCCAGCGAATGGCCACAGAAAGGAATCCGTCACAAGATTGGCTGTGATGGCAGCATTACCTTCACCAGTACCAAACACCCTGCTAACGCATTCAAGATCGTTGGCGAACTGCGGGAGAACCGTGATTTGTGCGATGTGACGCTCATCGTCGAGACTGTTAAATTTTACGCCCACAAGGTGGTGCTAGCATCATGTAGTCAGTACTTCAAGTCAATGTTTACAAGCGGGTTCCACGAGTGCTCTAAGCAGAGTATTGAGATCAAGGACGTACACCCGTGCGTCTTTTCACGGATAATGGACTTCATCTACACCTCGGAGATCACCATCACCGAGTGTAGCGTTCTGGAGCTTTTACCAAAAGCAATTATGTTCCAGATAACAGACATTGTGGATGCGTGCTGTAATTTTCTGGAGCACCAGTTGGACCCAACAAACTGTATAGGAATTTCAATGTACGCGGAGGAGCACAGTTTACGTAGTCTGTCAGAACAGGCAAGCATGTTTGTGTTCCGTCACTTCTGTGAAGTATCTCAATCGGAAGAATTCATGAACCTCAATCTGGTGCAGCTTCTAACGGTCATCAAGCATGACAAGCTTAACGTCTGGTGCGAGTCGGAGGTCTACGATGCCTGCCTCAGGTGGGTGCGGCACAAAGAGGACGAGCGTAGGCCGTGCCTAGAGAAACTCTTCAACTGCGGGGCGATCCGCGTTGAGCACCTCTCACCAGCATTCCTCAAGAGGCAGCTAGATCGTTGCGACATTCTCAGGGACGAGCCAAAGTGCAAAGACTACCTGTCCAAAATCTTCCAAGAACTGCAGCTGCACAAGTCCTTCAAGACGCCCAAGCGCAACCCCATCTCAGCTTGCGTCATCTACACCGCCGGGGGCTACCTCCGTCAGTCTTTGACGACTGTCGAATGTTACAACCCTGAGGAGGACCGATGGCTCAGGTTAGCCGACCTCCCGGAGCCGAGGAGCGGACTCAGTGCAGCAACCATACATGGTATATTTTATGTGGTAGGGGGAAGGAACAATACCGCAGAGGCTAACACGGACTCCAATCGCCTTGATGCGTATAATCCCCTCAATAATCAATGGAAAACACTCCCTCCCATGAACCACCCTAGGAATAGAGTGGCTGTAGCGGTACTAGATGGACTATTATATTCAGTAGGAGGCTCGCATCAATGTAATCAACACAATAGCGCAGAAAGGTAAATATCATTCATGAATGTTCCCTTAGCTTCTTGTCACACAAGAATTCTTGTGGAAAATTAATCATTCTTAATCTTATGCAACCAAAGCTTAATTTGTCCTTTGCGGTGCACGAATCCACATTTGGGCTCTCACTTTAGGTGACCTTCATGTAACATTTGTGTGGTGACATTTGCTCCAGGATGTATGAGTTTTAAGGTAGGCTTTACATAAGGGTTAGGGTTAAAGGATTAGGTCTAGTGTTTAGTTCAGGGTTGAAATAAGGCCCAGGGTCATTGTGGGGAATCGAACTTGGAGCAATTGTCATCGAAGCATGTGTCGTAGAACCCAGCTCTGACCTGAAGAAACATGGATAGATGTTGTTGTTGTTGAAAGTCTGAGGTTGACAAGGTAATCACCTGCCGCCAGGTGTACCTTTAGTCAGAGTTAGTAGTTTTCATGTTGCTTAAATTCATCAACACTCGAGTGCTATACGCCAAGGAGCGATAGGAAAAATGCGCAATCATGCTCATCGCCGCGAGTCGTATCGGTCATCTCATCAGAACAAGATTGCTCCAAATCGTCACTTGCTGGTACCTCAGCATGATAAGTCATTTTTCTATGCCGCTGTGGGCCAGGCCTGCCAGGCAATGACTGACAGCTACTGGCCAGTCACTCACTTGGGGGACTTGCCTAGCTCGCTCGCTCTCCTACCTGCTTGCTTGATCCAAACTATTCTGCCTAGTCATAACCCTTATCTCCCCCTTCCCACTCTCCCCACCCCCCTCCCCCCTCTCTCATGGGTCATTGCCAGGACTCCCGGGAAAGAGAGTCAAGCAAGAACAATTGTCAATGTCATTGCTCTATTGTTCAGCATTTCCCCCTCATTATCAATATCGCAATCATTGGTTCAGATTTGTTATCATGTAATACAACTGTACAGTTGTATGTCCTTTTTGGTACACAAGTTAAAACAAAAAAAGTTTAAAATCATTAAAGGCGTTCTGCCATCATCTCTCTCATGTTCCCTTTCTATTTACTTTCTGTCATTAGTCTCTCTTCCTCCCTCCTTCCCTCTCTATCTTTTTGTCTGTCTCTGTCTGTCTCTGTGTTTGTCTGCCTCTCTCTCTCTTGAGCTCTGTATATATTTCTCTCTTTCTCAATCCTTCGTTCATCCTCACACTCCCTCCTACTTTTTCTTTTTTTCCGTCTGGATTTCTTTCTTTCTTTTCTTCATCATCTGTTTACCTAGATCCAATACTCATGATGAGGAAAACAAGAGGTGAATGTCTCGGGGATGCCATGGATGCATTTGTCATCTTCATCTCATCACCTTGTTCCATCTGTCTCCCACCTGGAATCCTCCTCCTCCATCCTCCCCCGCCATCCCTCATCCTGCTCTGGGATCGAAACAATAATGTCTCACCCCCTTCTTCCCCCCTCTCCGTCCTGCCATTTTCCTGCCATCCTTATTTTCCCTGTTGACTCTCGGTGGATGTGCCCTCTGTAGAGAATGCCAGCTTGTAGTAATTCCCCCCATCTGAGACTCTGACATTTGAGAATAATGACTCCACACATTGTGTTCCTCTTTCTCTAACTCTCCCACTCTCTCTATCTCTCTCTCTCTTATTCTGTCTCTGTCTGTTTGTCTCTGTCTTTCTGTCTGCCCATTTTGTTGTGATCAATATGTCCTTGACATTTTCATTGAAGTTTCACTTTTGTGTCAAAATATGGGCATTGTCCTTTGTGAAAAGTGAATTCACATTTGATGATAATAATAATAATAATAAATTTATCTACCGCAGCTTTTACACAAAATATATTAAGCTCGCTGGTTCAGAGCTCCTTTTTTTTTACTCAATTCTACAAAATAGAATCTTTCAATTGAACAAATAGGTTTTTAATTTGGATCGCTATTTCAACATTACACACTTCCATCTTAAGTTTAGTAATCTATGTACATGTAGAATAGGTTGCACAAGGCTTACACATGGATAGTTGCACTTTCTTTCATGAGATTTGGAAGTTAGAAATATTATGACGCAGTGAACACCTGTCTCTATTTTTTATTCTTATTTTTTCTCTGTCTATCTCATCTCTTCTCTCTTTTAATAATACCCATCTCATCTTTCCTCTCTTGCTCTCTTGCTTTCTCTCTCTCTCTCTCTCTCTCTCTCTGTCTCTCTCTCTCATACAAAATATTCTTTCCATCTGCCAATATTTCTTCTCATGTTTCATTACTCCCAGTGAATATCAATGACGTAGGGACACTGCCATGAGAACACACGCGCTCCTTAGAAACAATAACACCTGATTACATCTCTTACTTACTCAATAATATCCAAGCAAATTATACCAACTTTTTCACTTAAACGGCCCTGAGGTTGTAAAATATGTGCTCTGGAAGTCGTAGGCACAATTTTCCTAGTTGAGAAAGGGACGGGATTCATTAAAAATGGTGTAGAGGAAGGAGAAAGCAGAGTTATTTTCGGTAGTTTGGAGCGGAGTGGGGAGATCAGTGAGTGAGACAGCACTGGCAGGGAGTAGAGAGCAATCAGGCTTATCATCAGATATATTTCAGTGCACAATCGGGTGGCGAGTTTGCAACCAACAGTGCATGAGTCGACATAACGTACGCACAATGACATGCATGTCTGACAAAAGGGCCGTTGTGTAGAGTCATGACTCCCGGATAGCAAGCCACTAAGGCCAAGGGGAGGGATAGTCTTAACCAGCTACAGAGTACAGACATTGTATTTTTAAAATATTCTGTGGAAAGCTCCTGAAAGTGTAAATTGCATATAAAATGTGAATTTTCTAGCTGGATGATGTCATGAAGTGTACACATTCTATCTTTTAAACTGTCAAATGGACATAAAAATTACAGTGTCAGAGTCCAGTTGATAAAGTACATAAATTAAAGGAGAGTTAAAAAAAACGCCAATCCTGACTCATATTTTTTTTTCTTTTCCTCTGCATCCTTTGCATGAGACCGATCCATGGTATAATTTTAGAAGTAGGTGTGGGTGTAATCAATGGTGTATTAATTGTTTGGTGGCTTTCAATTTCATCACGTCTCGGCTCAAATAACATTTACTTCATTGATCCGTTGAATAAACAAACCTAACCCAACATGAGAATCGTATTGTCCCGTTCCACCCACACAATTTCACTTTACTATGGATGCTAAAAAGGTTGTTTCTTTAATAACATTTGATTGTTTCGCTATCAGAATGCACTTTTCAAACACTTTTCCCTTGTACTTGAGTGTCGAAGTACCTAAAATGAAGCAGCCTGCTGTTTTTGTAATGTTGTTGTTGTCCCCTCAACAACTACTATGAAAAGTGTTCTTTTTCCAATATTTTCCTGGCTCCTAACCAAATAGGAGTTATTCACGATGATGGCCTCACCACAAACGTGAAGCAGGTTCGTTTATCGAGGCACTCGACCTCCTGGGTTAACTGTTTTCAAGCAGGCTTCACCCACAGACTAACAGGGGGGAAAGTCACTTGTTACTCCACACAATTGCATTGTCATTGCGGCCAGGTAATTGAATCATCGGAGTACCAGTAATCGGCAAATTGCGCTTTCTGCGTTGACAAATTGCACGTCCTGTTGGCATTTCAGCTGTACATTCTGAACCCCCCTCCCCCTCCCTGGAGGATTGAGACAAGGAAGATAGGATTCTGAGAAGAGAGACAGAGTCAGCCTGTTGAAATCCGTTAAATGCTTAAATGCCTTTAATACATTACCCATGAATGTTGGAGAGCGTGAGATGCTTAATTGGAAAGATATGCTCGGTGTGGGTTATCCAATATTAGCATCAGTCTCTGAGGAGTACACGTCAGCCTTGCCAGAATGTTTCAAGAAACGACGATGATTGATTTCTTGATTTCACCCATTTTTAACCCTTCAGCTATGCAATAGCATGGTTGATATGACAGTACTATTTGAAAGATATTCCTGTAACAGAAAGACTTTAGTTCATTATGAAGGAAAAAAAATGAAATGAACTTTGGTATATTGTCTGCTGAGAGCCAGAAGGGTGTTGACTATATGCATATGGAAAAGGATAAGTAAATAGTAAACATCTTTCTGGCCCTAAGCAGGCAACACAAACAAATGTCCTATTGATGTGTTGATTTAAGCTACGGTCACAAAGGTTCGTACGAATCTCCGTTTTTCCATTGTCTTCCCGAATTTCCATTATCTGAAAATCGTTTGTATGGCATTCGTAGCAGTTTGTACTGGCATTTGTGACCGAGGCTTAAGCTGTTCTACAGACTACAGAACTTTTTTAACAATTTGTTTTTGTCATTTGCAACACCTGACTTTTTTTAAGTTTACCATTAATTAAATATCCTTCTCTATTCTCTCTCTCTTTACCCTTACCAATCACAGGTATAACCCAGACGATGAGAAATGGTCCATGATCGCCCCCATGCACACCAAGAGGATAGGGGTCGGGTGTGCCGTGGTCAACAGGTTGCTCTACGCTGTCGGGGGATTCGATGGCGTCAACCGGCTCAACACAGTGGAGTGCTACCACACAGAGAACGATGAATGGACGATGGTGAGCGCCATGAACACCCGGCGCAGTGGAGCAGGTAAGGATTCCTTAGGCAAGGCGATGGGTAGGGGGTGAGGTGGTGGAAGGGGGGGGGGGAGGATGCGGCTCAGGGAGTTGTTTACCAGAGGAGCTAGAAAGCTGAAAGGTGACTAACCTGGCTTAGTAGATTAGGAAGAGGTAAAGAGTCCTTAGACAATCATTATTAATTGAAGGAGGTGGGAGGGGGGGGGGGGGGGGGCTTACAAGCCCAAGAAGTTTAGACCCGTTGGATTGAACATATGTATCTGTATAATTATGTTATTAAAACAACTGTCTTTTCTATCATATATGTGTGCTTTGGTCTTCCCTTTCTCCCTACTAGCCTCTTACCTTCAATACAAAACTGCTACATGTATGCTACATTTCTTGTGTTTGGCATTTTTATCTGTTGTCAATGCAAGGTAAGGAAACATTTCCTTCAGTAGAGAATTAGATAAATGTCCTTTTCCTTAAAATGCAAATCTCAAAATTGCTTGAAATGTTTAGATATCATCAGAGAGTGCAGACAGAAGCAGTGAAAAAAATACACGGGGCTCAGGGCAAATTTGCCCCCGAAATGCCCAAAAGAGCCCCCCCCCCCCCCCCCCCCCCCGAAAAATCAGAAAAGAGCCCCCGTAAAATTGGATAGAGTTCAATGCAAAACAAATTTTAGAGTGTTATTTTTATGCAGGCAAGCTTGAAAAGTAGCCCCCGAAAAATATATATTATTTTTTTTCCTGACAGAAGTATTATATGCTTGTTTGCTCATTTGTTTCCTTTTTTTATTTTCACTCTTTGCAGGGGTCACGAGCCTCAATGGTTATATCTTCGCGGTAGGCGGCTACGACGGGATGAACCAGCTCAGCAGTATGGAACGCTATGACATGGAGAACGATCACTGGGAGTTCATGGCATCTATGAACTCAAGGCGAAGCGCTCTCAGTGTCGACGTAGTGGGAGGCAAGGTCTATGCATTAGGTAGGTTTGGGCCACAGCTCGACAAGACATTGCATGGCTAGTATAGTTGGTCAGTTTTCATTTAAAAGGATTAGGTATCTTTGTCTCAGATTCTGAAACAAAATCTTGGATTGAGCTAACGCTGCAATGATAATCATAAACGGTTAGGTCAGTCAGGAACCCCATGACTTTTACAAACCGATCACATGTGTGATTATCAAGATATGTATGATTGGAAATCGAAACACTACAGTCTATTGGGGGGAAATGAGTATGGTAAAACCGGTCACTCAATGATTTTTACTTTTTTGAGGCACTTCATGATCATTTTGAAGCGCAATTATTTGAGGGCTTCAATATTACGCAATATCACAGACACTGATAACACGTAGGGCCGTGCATCTCGGATTTAACATTGTTAAACGATGCCTTTAAGACCATGTTTAACTTCATTAGTAATGCATTTTGTAGTGATGATTTACTTTCCATAACAATTATTCTAGAATGCTCAAGAATTTTTCTTCTTTTTCCTTGTTTGCAGGTGGTTACGATGGTCAAGACTTTTTATCGTCGGTGGAGTGCTACGACCCCATGTCAGATACTTGGCAGGTGGTCACCAACATGTGCAGCGGGCGGAGTGGAGCGGGTGTGGCCGTGGGCATGGAACCATGTAAGACAGGCATGTGCAGCAGCAGCACCGCCAACTCCAATCGGTGACAGCAGCTACAAGCGGGGAGCATAGCAGGCGACACTCCCTAATTTCGACGTGGAATCGTACGGACGGGACGAGGAGTTTTGAAATCGCCGAAACAATCATCAGTACACGTCGGACATTTCGTAATTCATGTAAGAAGAAATGGATCGTCTTTCAGCAGTGCTGGAAAGATTCCCGCGGCAAGAGGCTCTAGGTGACCTTTGAGCTTGAGAATTTGCAAACCAATGCTCTTTACACAGCTTGCCTGAACACCAAGGCGCATTATTGTCAGTACAGCTACATGTATGGCACTGTGATTGTAGTCTCTCCCTTGCTAGCCCTTCTAAAAGCACAACGGCTTTAATATTTGTGTGCATTTGTTACACCTGCCTGCTGCTCCACTGCTTGGCAGTTATACCCAGTAATAGCTGCTGATAAAGAGAATACTTACACTTTTACATTATGCAGAGAGAAGTAGCTGAAAACAAGTTTGGTTTATGTCATATCAGCATTGTGTTAATTTCTAGCAACAAATGATAGGTGCAGATATATACTCTTCATGCAACTCCTCTAAGAATCCGATATATCTTGAGTCTGCTGTTGTTTGAATGCACCAGCTAAAGCAATACTCTCCTTACACGACAGTTTGATTTTAGCACCAGAAATTTGCATGGCCTGAACTGAATCATTTTTCTTTTTCTTCTTTGTTTAAATGTTGGAAGCACAACTTGCAGTCTGTTCCAATTTAGGCCACTTAATCAGCTCTTGATTTCTACACATGTACTGTGTAATTTGTGTCCATGATTTTAGTTCTATCTTCTCTTTTTTTTTTTTTACATTTTATTCTGAATATGCCTAATGCATGACTTTGTTACCTGTAAAGATGTATTAATAGAAACCTTTATCTAATGAGAGAAAGCCATGTTTTCTTGTTTTCTGTGCTAGACTTCAACTTCAATGCAATATTGCTAATGGGATGTTAAAAAATGTAATTCCATATTAATTTTCGCCTTTCTTTATATTGATTTCAATTACAATTTTCCTTTGGATGCCTTACACTACTCATGGACTAATTCCAATTGCCGGTGATGGATCCAATCTGGCATACATGTATATTGAGTATGAATCAAGTATATATATAAAACCAAAGATGCCCCTCCTCCTACAGCAAATTTCACCCCAAAAAGCTACCTGAAAATATGTATAATTTTGTTGGTCATGGATTAGTTTATTGTCAAAAACTGTTCATAAGACTTATACCCTCCCCCATCCCCAAAAAGAATCCTGGATATGCCACTAATATCATTATTGGTCTATTTGTTCATTGAGAGGGCATCATGCTAAAGGTTCATAAGAGATAAGATGAGATAAGATAAGATAGATGACAGAATATTAGGAAGCCTGGGACCATAATCCCAACTTGCAAAAAATTCCCACGGCCCACTATTTCTTGAGGCCTACTGTGAGAGTCTGGGAGAGTAGTAGTGGTTTCTCCTACCCTGCGTCTATGTATTTAATTGTGTTTGAAGTCAGTCTGTCTGTCTGGTTCATTGTAATGAAAAAACAAATAGTATACTACAGTGTTTTTGGTTTTTCTTGGAAAAAAATGTAATGTTAATATTACTATTACGATTCCTCAGTCATATATGTTTGTTGTTTTTATCACTTTTCCATTGTACTATCATGCAGTTTAGTTATAATACAATCTTTAAATAGAAAAAACTTAACAAGCAACAAACTCCAGACCACCTTTACACAGATCCATTAATCGATTCATCTACAATGTTATCAAACAACATTCAATCATTTTCCTGTCGTGTTATATTTTCTTGTATGTTTTTCTTTATTCTTTTGATGATCTACATGTATATGTCTTTTGACTGATGAGGAGGAGAGTGTACACATATCATCTTGCCAATGAGTGACAGGTCTTATTTTGAGAGCAACAAACGTTTGCTCTCTGTGGTTGTGTGTGGGGAAATTGGTTCCATGGGTCTTTATTTAATAGCAAATGTGATGAATTGTCATCGGGTTATGAGAGGGGAGGGGTCGGGCTTAGTTAATTTGTCTCCAACATACATGTATTTGTATCACCATTTCTTTTATTGATATCAGAGTATGCCATGATATTCGTCCAAGTTTCAAGTTCGGTATATCCATTGATCAAGATCATTAAATTATTAAACAACGCCATATTTTAGGTGTAATTGTATTCAACATTTTTGGTGGATGATGGGTAAAAAAAAATTGTGGCAAAATTATTTTAGGGGGAAAAAACCCACCCATTTCACTCTCCCTTTTCAGAAGCAGCGAATAATTTGATCACGTCGTCTTACTTTTTGTCAACAGTATACATATTTAGCAACCAATATAGGGGGATACTTTATACAAATGTTGCCCCTTCCCTCTCCGGCTCTATCCTGGTTATTTGATAGTATATTGTCCATTGTGTTACTGTTGCTATGTTAGTAGACTTGATGGTCTACCTCCCAAGCACAATGATCCTTTCTTTGAGCTGGACTTTTATATCTGTTGAAATATTGATATTTCATATATGGGTCATTGGAAATCGAGTGTTATGTATGTAATGGGCGAAGACCTGGTGATGAGGGCACATTGCATAATGTGAATCTAGAAATGGCACTTTCCAGACTTGTCAAATTAGAATAGAAACATTATGAAATTTGTTCTGGATAACGATTGTAGATGTAAACTGAGCTAAGAGACCGAGTTCAAAGAAAGGGTCAAATTACTGAGCCTACAAAATTTGTACATACGAGAGTTATATATTGTGCGATTTGAGAAAATATTATATATATGTTTTCATGATATGTATATGTGTTCAACTGTAAATTTATGTCATCTTAATGTGCTTTGTGTATTGAAGCACAAACGATTATGTGTCACCCAAAAATTTTCATCTGCATTACCGATGTTTGTGTTTTCCCCTGCTTACAGCTTATTTCTTGAAAAGAAATTTGAATAGAAATATGTGTCAGTTTTCTGTGAGGAATAAACAATGGGGTACTCACTACTGGCAGATTTTAATAATCTCCCTCTTTCATCTTAATACTTGTAAAACATATACATTCTTGCTCATGCATTAATTCTCCTTGCAACTCTGCATTTGCATAGTTTTATTAGAAATACAAAACTGTAAAGATTATTGTAATCTCTTGGAAATGCAGCAAAAATGGTGCAATTTGTAAAGTATCAAATAAAAATGAATACACTTCTTTGTGAACGACTCTGTTTTAATGGAGTCGTTCAAAGAGTCGATAATTCTAGTCTAAAATATGTTTATAGGAGCAGACGCGAAACTTAATTTATTCCTAATGACATATTTACCCAGACTTGCTGGTAATTCACTCTATATTTGGCTAATATTTATCGAGCTTGAATTTATATCAGAATGTTACGAATTCATAAAGAAATGAGACCCATTTGGAAACACTTATTGTATTCGGGAGTAAGTTTACCATGTTAGACAGTTTCATTATTAATCAACTGTTACACAAGTTCAAGTTTAACCGGTGAAGAAGGATCCAGGTCTTAGTTTTTTTTAAGGATGAGCTTGATTATGAGCTTTGTGTATTTTTCCTATTTATTGCAGAGTGTATGTATTCTTAAAAGCATGCAATATGTCTTAAATCAGCCCATTGGAAAAAGAGAAGAAAAAACACAGAGAATTTCAGTATCAATGGGTTGTTGGAAGCTTTTGAATGAAAAACAAAAGTATTACATGTATGATGTCTTCCAATTAATTTGCTTAAAATCTGTGAGTTGATAATATTTTTTTTCTCATGCCGATTGATTTAAAACTTGTTTGATGATGTTCCATTTTAAATGTGAATTTTAAAAAAGAGAATTATTGTTGCAATGTAATGAAAAGTTGTATTGTTTTTTTCTTAATAAGAAGTCAGTGTGCAATAATATTTGAAACAAAATGATTGGGAAAGGCAGAAATAGAAACAAGTGAAGTCTGAGGGGTGAACAAAGGGAGGGAAAGAAAGTGAAATAGGGTGAATAAGAAGAGAGGTGGAGAGTGAGAGAAAGGGTTGCAAGGAGAGAGAGACAAGGAGAGAGTGTTAGGGAGGTGGAGAAAGAGAGAGAATGTTGAGGAAGAGAAAAGGAGAGAGGATGTTAAGATGAAGGAAGATATAAGGGGAGGGGATGTTAAGATGAAGGAAGATATAAGGGGAGGGGATGTTAAGATGAAGGAAGATATAAGGGGAGGGGATGTTAAAAAGATATGAAGATATAAGGAAAGAGGATGTTAAGATGAAGGAAGATATAAGGGGAGGGGATATTAAGATGAAGGAAGATATAAGGAGAGAGGATGTTAAGATGGAGGAGGAGAAAAGGAGAGAGGCTGTTAAGATGAAGGAAGGAGACAAGGAGAGGATGTTAAGATGAAGGAAGATATAAGGAGAGAGGATGTTAAGATGAAGGAGGAGAAAAGGAGAAAGGATGTTAAGATGAAGGAAGGAGACAAGGAGAGGACGTTAAGATGAAGGAAGATATAAGGAGAGAGGATGTTAAGATGAAGGAAGATATAAGGGGAGGGGATATTAAGATGAAGGAAGATATAAGGAGAGAGGATGTTAAGATGAAGGAAGATATAAGGGGAGGGGATATTAAGATGAAGGAAGATATAAGGAGAGAGGATGTTAAGATGGAGGAGGAGAAAAGGAGAGAGGATGTTAAGATGAAGGAAGGAGGCAAGGAGAGGATGTTAAGATGAAGGAAGATATAGGGAAAGAGGATGTTATGATGAAGGAAGATATAAGGAGAGAGGATGTTAAGATGAAGGAAGGAGGCAAGGAGAGGATGTTAAGATGAAGGAAGATATAAGGAAAGAGGATGTTAAGATGAAGGAAGATATAAGGAGAGAGGATGTTAAGATGAAGGAAGATATAAGGAGAGACGATGTTAAGATGAAGGAAGATATAAGGGGAGGGGATGTTAAGATGAAGGAAGATATAAGGTAAGAGGATGTTATGATGAAGGGAGATATAAGGAGAGAGGATGTTAAGATGAAGGAAGGAGGCAAGGAGAAGATGTTAAGATGAAGGAAGATATAAGGAGAGAGGATGTTAAGATGAAGAAAGATATAAGGGGAGGGGATGTTAAGATGAAGGGAGAGAAAAGGAGAGGATGTTAAGATGAAGGAAGATATAAGGGGAGAGGATGTTAAGATGAAGGAAGAGAAAAGGAGAGAGGATGTTAAGATGAAGGAAGATATAAGGAAAGAGGATGTTAAGATGAAGGAAGAGAAAAGGAGAGAGGATGTTAAGATGAAGGAAGGAGGCAAGGAGAGGATGTTAAGATGAAGGAAGATATAAGGAGAGAGGATGTTAAGATGAAGGAAGATATAAGGGGAGGGGATGTTAAGATGAAGGAAGATATAAGGAAAGAGGATGTTAAGATGAAGGAAGATATAAGGAGAGAGGATGTTAAGATGAAGGAAGATATAAGGAGAGAGGATGTTAAGATGAAGGAAGATATAATGGGAGGGGATGTTAAGATGAAGGAAGATATAAGGAAAGAGGATGTTATGATGAAGGAAGATATAAGGAGAGAGGATGTTAAGATGAAGGAAGGAGGCAAGGAGAGGATGTTAAGATGAAGGAAGATATAAGGAGAGAGGATGTTAAGATGAAGAAAGATATAAGGGGAGGGGATGTTAAGATGAAGGAAGATATAAGGGGAGGGGATGTTAAGATGAAGGAAGATAGAAGGGGAGGGGATGTTAAAAAGATATGAAGATATAAGGAAAGAGGATGTTAAGATGAAGGAAGATATAAGGGGAGGGGATATTAAGATGAAGGAAGATATAAGGAGAGAGGATGTTAAGATGGAGGAGGAGAAAAGGAGAGAGGATGTTAAGATGAAGGAAGGAGACAAGGAGAGGATGTTAAGATGAAGGAAGATATAAGGAGAGAGGATGTTAAGATGAAGGAAGATATAAGGGGAGGGGATATTAAGATGAAGGAAGATATAAGGAGAGAAGATGTTAAGATGGAGGAGGAGAAAAGGAGAGAGGATGTTAAGATGAAGGAAGGAGGCAAGGAGAGGATGTTAAGATGAAGGAAGATATAGGGAAAGAGGATGTTATGATGAAGGAAGATATAAGGAGAGAGGATGTTAAGATGAAGGAAGGAGGCAAGGAGAGGATGTTAAGATGAAGGAAGATATAAGGAGAGAGGATGTTAAGATGAAGGAAGATATAAGGAGAGAGGATGTTAAGATGAAGGAAGATATAAGGAGAGAGGATGTTAAGATGAAGGAAGATATAAGGGGAGGGGATGTTAAGATGAAGGAAGATATAAGGAAAGAGGATGTTATGATGAAGGGAGATATAAGGAGAGAGGATGTTAAGATGAAGGAAGGAGGCAAGGAGAGGATGTTAAGATGAAGGAAGATATAAGGAGAGAGGATGTTAAGATGAAGAAAGATATAAGGGGAGGGGATGTTAAGATGAAGGAAGATATAAGGAAAGAGGATGTTAAGATGAAGGGAGAGAAAAGGAGAGGATGTTAAGATGAAGGAAGATATAAGGGGTGAGGATGTTAAGATGAAGGAAGAGAAAAGGAGAGAGGATGTTAAGATGAAGGAAGATATAAGGAAAGAGGATGTTAAGATGAAGGAAGAGAAAAGGAGAGAAGATGTTAAGATGAAGGAAGGAGGCAAGGAGAGGATGTTAAGATGAAGGAAGATATGAGGAGAGAGGATGTTAAGATGAAGGAAGATATAAGGGGAGGGGATGTTAAGATGAAGGAAGATATAAGGAAAGAGGATGTTAAGATGAAGGAAGATATAAGGAGAGAGGATGTTAAGATGAAGGAAGATATAAGGAGAGAGGATGTTAAGATGAAGGAAGATATAAGGGGAGGGGATGTTAAGATGAAGGAAGATATAAGGAAAGAGGATGTTATGATGAAGGAAGATATAAGGAAAGAGGATGTTAAGATGAAGGAAGGAGGCAAGGAGAGGATGTTAAGATGAAGGAAGATATAAGGAGAGAGGATGTTAAGATGAAGAAAGATATAAGGGGAGGGGATGTTAAGATGAAGGAAGAAATAAGGAAAGAGGATGTTAAGATGAAGGAAGAGAAAAGGAGAGAGGATGTTAAGATGAAGGAAGAGAAAAGGAGAGGATGTTAAGATGAAGGAAGATATAAGGGGAGAGGATGTTAAGATGAAGGAAGAGAAAAGGAGAGAGGATGTTAAGATGAAGGAAGATATAAGGAAAGAGGATGTTAAGATGAAGGAAGAGAAAAGGAGAGAGGATGTTAAGATGAAGGAAGATATAAGGAGAGAGGATGTTAAGATGAAGGAAGATATAAGGGGAGGGGATGTTAAGATGAAGGAAGATATAAGGAAAGAGGATGTTAAGATGAAGGAAGATATAAGGAGAGAGGATGTTAAGATGAAGGAAGATATAAGGAGAGAGGATGTTAAGATGAAGGAAGATATAAGGAAAGAGGATGTTAAGATGAGGGAAGGAGGCAAGGAGAGGATGTTAAGAAGGAAAGAAGAGAAAGGGAAAGAGGATTTTAAGAAGGATGGCAGAGAAAAGGAAAGAGGATGTTGAGAAAAGAGAGAATGTTATTTAGAAGGATGGCAGGGAAAAGGAGAGAGGATGTTCAAGGTACTATGTCCCATTTGCAGGCCGAAAAAATGAAAAGATTAAATCCCAACGGCATTTGAAAGATAATACTAATTTAGAACTTCCCTAAAAAAAGGGGGATTGAAAATGTCTGTAAGTGGGAAAATAATGCCTATTAGTTGTCAAATCTACTTAGGAGCTATAGAGACAATAAGTAATAGTCTCGATTTACAGACCATTGTACCGAATGTTTGTACGTTTATGCTGTGCAAAGATTCAATCAGATTAATTTTGGCTATCACAAGAAGTGGGTTATTGACGTAGACAAATGCTCATGTACCCTTTACAGCTCATTTTATGTATATATGTTATTACCTACAAAGAAAAAAAGCCAGTCAGTCACTCAATAGTGTCTGACGGTGAAGTTTAGCAAGTAAACGGGTTTCCTTGCATAATTTGAATATTAGGACACTGCTAACGTTTAAATTTCACAGATAGGGCATACATGACATATTCATAATTCCTGCAAAGTTCTACAGAATTTGATGTTGGCTGCAAAAGGGACATACCGGTATTATCTTTAAGAAGGGCGATCGAGGGGGGGGGGGGGAGTAGCAGGAGTTTTAGAGAGTCAAAGCAAGAGTGATACAAATAAGAGAGAGAGAGAGAGAGAGAGCAAGAACAGAAATTTGTGATGAATGAAATAAATGCACTTAATAAAGCCCCTCCAAAGTGTTGGGAGCCCCAAAAATTGATGGCAAAATTTCACTTACATTGTTTCATAATGTGAAAGAGAATGTCATTTAAGACATACTTCTAAGTATGTATTCTTTTATCAATATTTGTCTTCAAACACATTTTTTGGGGGAAAATCTTTGCAGAAGTATGTCTTAAATGACATCCTCTCTCAATTTTGCCATCACATTTTTGAAAATTTTGGGCTCCCAACACTTTGGAGGGGCTTTATAACCCACATATAGCCACATAAAGAGAGAGAGAGAGAGAGAGAGATACAAGATTTAAAAACATTAAACACCTTGAAAACAAAAACAAAAAACAGAGATTTCACCAGTAACAATTGAAATTATATGTAATTCCACATCATTCAAATTTTAATATTTCTGTGAGCATGATAAATACATATTTATACATAAATTTATATACCTGAATTACGCACAAAATTTTCTCCTACAAATAAACAAAAATATGAGACATAGATGAAATAGGAATTTCACCTTAATTTATGAATTAGTGCAACATATTTGAAAGAATTATATCGAAATAAACTTCAGAATACAAAAGGGAAATGGGAAGACAACAAATTACTCACATAAATTAAGTTCTCAAATTAAAAAAATAATAATCAAAACTTGAATTAAATTCATTCCATGATTTCTTCTTTATCAGTTCTGACAAAGTTGTAGGGTTATTTTTTTAATCATTTTTTTGTTTTTGAGGATAGTAGGTGACAATACAATCTCTTGTATCCCTTGCTCATTTCAATTTTATTATTTTTATACAATCATTTGCATAAATCCAAAATACTGCACCAGCATCACATTTCTCATTGTTTTTAATTACAATTTATACATGACAGATAGACTAAATATATAATACCCAGGGATAAAACCATAAATATGTGGTGAACATACGCAATTCCAAAATAGACAATACGTTACAAATTAAATCAAACATTCACTTTGGACAAAGTTTACAAATAAAATCCTTTAAGTTTGGTAGAAACATCAGTTATATTGAAAATATAAAACTGCACAGCAGAGAAAAACATATTTAAATTGGCAACTTCCAATAAAATACATTGTATTCATGACACTTCTTCAGAACCACGAATGCTACATGTACATACATAAGGAGTATAAAGACAGCATCCAATATGCTCTTCAAACTTTCTTATTTCGATTTCCACAAACTACTGTACAACATATGTACAAGTAAGAAAGGAAAGAAAGTTTTACAAACTCTGCAAAAGTTGCACATAAAAGTTCGCATACTTCACGTTAGAAAGTCCAACATAAAACAATATCTTCTGCAGCATTCTACTAGTCTGTTAATTTCTCATAAAAAATCCTTATATATTTTTAATGATTAATGATAAAGATCTACAATCGTACTTGCCTCATAAAGGCAGGGTATTATACCGACATGACTTCAGAATTTCGTATATACTGCCATCTGCTGCTCACAATGTCCAGATGTGTCGACAGCCATGTCCCACAATGCATGGCTATAGGAACCAGAAATCGCTCCATATATGCCTTCACCGAAACTTGAATTGAAAATATGTGGACATTACAGCAGTGGCAGCGATGCGGATAAAATTTTTACCCTGCCTTTAAAGACAATTTTTAATAAATTACTCTAAATTTGTAAGTCAAGGTATTATTTCATCATAACTTTCCAACATTTTTCCATAGTTGGAATAAAATACCTTGCATAATGATATACCGGTAGTGTTAATATCCAATTTCCTTGAATTTGCCCAAATGCCCCTTCCAAACAGACCACAGTCACATGTATACCAGATAAACACAAATTATGACTAAGTCAAGAGCCCTTTGGAAAATATTTCTGGTGAACAAATTATGAACTAATCCTTCACAATTTATTTCCAAAAAATGGCTGTTGATTTATGACAAATACAGCTGTTTTTGCAAATTTCTTTATAGTTGTCGCAGAATGTTCTGTTTGGGACAGACTGGGGTCATATTTGTTATAGATGTACATGTCAATGGATGGAAAAACATGATTTGTTTTTTTAATTTGTCACAAAATGCTTTTGTTGACAGCTTCTCATTGTGGATTGATGAATACACATCTAGATCTCTGTTCAATTTTATCAAAAATAGACTTTCCTTCACTTATCTAAAAATTTATCACAACGTGCTCATTTGGACAGATTAGGGTCTATTCATTGTGTATAAATGTGTAAATTAAAAAAACATGAACAAAATGCCCTTTCAATTTTCAAATTGATGACCATTTACACCCCCTATACTGTATACTGGCTGAGTAATGAGCATAGAAAGATTAGGAAATCAAGGTTAGTAGCCCCAACACCAGTGCTTGTTACTTTACCAAGACTGGGCCAAATTTATTATGATTTTGATGACTCCAGAACTTTGCAGTGCACACCAATACTTACATGCTACATGATCAACCTTTTCTGATCCATTCCACACCTTTTCTTTCACAATGCAATCGGATGACCAGAACTCACCTTTATCTTTAACTTCAGGAGGCCGATTAGGGAACGATTTATAGTGACAGTTACCATTAATATTATTAGTGATTTGGGATCCTCCCGGAAAACATTCTGCCAAGGCACAAAGGACTTTTACACATACCAAATAAAGATTTAATTTTAAAAGAGTTGTCAAGATTGTGCAGCGTTTAATATCATCACATACACTAGCAAAAGAAAAAAGGGTTTCAGAACAGCAATTAAGAGTACAAATATAGCTCCAACATCTTTCCATTGCACTTTCAACAACCCAGATATTTATACTTACATGTACATAGGTGCATGCTCAACATGCCATGTATGCAAGGTCATACAGGAAATACACTGTGCATTTTATATGCATTACATGACTGTAGGCTTTGACAATCTTTAAAAACAAACTCCCTCAAATCATTTCAAGATAAATCAAATGAAATTGATCATGGTCTTGGTGTTGGTTTGATTTGATATTTTTCATATTAGATCTCTTCAAGACAAATGAGAGGATCAAACACGTCGGACATCAACGACATAAAAAGAATATACAAAATTATAATATAATCATATAGATGGTATCTTCAATATGTACTTCACTCATGATCCAAATTCCACCGTGTCCTGATCTATTTTCTTGAATTCGTATGAGCCGCGTCCATCGAACATCAGATAGTACTGCGGTTTGGAAGGAAGAACAAAAGGAGAAGAACATTTTTAATTGTATTGCGATGTGTAATTCAGGTAAACTCTAGAGGAAGGATGGAGTAAGTCCTTGGATAATCAGGAACAATAGTTTCAAATATTAAACAAACAAAAAAATATCTGTCTCTTTCTCTTTCTCTCTCTCTCTCTCTCTCTCTCTCATGTTCTCTCGCTTTCTCTCTTTCTCCCTCCATCCCTCTCCTCTCTTGATCTTCAACCATTTTTCTTTCTTTTTTTCATTTTTAGAAGTATCCCTTTACACTTCTATCTCTCTCTCTCTACCCTTCTCTTCATTTTTTAATCCTGTCTCTGTCACATTCTCTCTCCTCTTTCCTCTTCCTGTAATTTATATTAACTTCTTTCTCTCTCATCCTCGCCCCTCCTCCTTATCTCTCTCTCTCTCTCTCTATCTCTCTCAGCTGCCCTTCTCTACATGTCTCTAACACTCTGTTTCTCTCTGTCTCTGTCTCTCTCTCCCCCTCCCCCTTACCTCTCCCTCTCTCTCCATCTCTCTCTCTGCTGCCCTTCTCTCCCTCTCTCTCTCAGCATCTCTCTTTCTCTCTCCCTCTCCTACTATACCATACCTCGTGATATTTCCATAGGGACCTCCTGTGTGAGACGGTGAAGAGTGTGATGCCGACTTCCCTTGCATGTGTGTAGATATACCCCTCTACATCCACGGACACAGCACTGGTGCACTCGTCTAGGATAGCAAACTGAGGCTTATGGTAGAACAATCTAGCCATCTGTAGAAGTAAAAAGAAACAAATTAATTAAAGAAAACAAAAGTGAGACAGAATAATGAAAATTGATGTTCAGGGCCCGTCTTATATTAACCGTTGAGATTAATTGCAACTTATTTGCGATCGATATCAATCGCAATTATGTACATAAGAAATAGGAGACTGTGAAGTTGCGATTAATTGGAGGACTTAAGATTGATTTGGATCAATCATAACTCTTTATAAGACAGGGCCCAGAACAGTTAAAAATCAAGCAGCTTCAAATATTAGTACCATTTGAGAATAGCTCTATAATGTCTATATGTTTTATTGTTCTTGAACGAATGAAGATGCGAAGGTCACGAGTCTGATCTCCAGCGCAGCACTTATGTTCTTATAGGCTAGTCAATATACTGCTTGACCCACCACTAATTGCCTGACCCACCACTACTTGCAAAATAATTTATTCCACTGCAATGCATTTCAGTAAACTCGCCTAAACATTTTATCAAAAGTCTAAAGCAATCCAAGTATCAGAAATTCATGAAATTGGCATAATATGCAAATTAGTTGAGGCTTTCATTGAGAACATTTTTTTTGTTAATGAAAACATACAAAGATCCCCTAGAAGTAAAAAACATAACCCTAATTTGAGCTTTGATATTGTACTTGGCAAGACATTAATCTACATTTGCCACACTCGACCCAGGTGAGGTAAATGGGTACCTGGTAGGAAATAATTCCTTGAAATGCTAGAGCACCGTAAAGGTAGCCATGCTAAAGCCGGGGTAATAATTTCCACAGCTCTTTGGAAGCGCTTAGAGACGTTATAACGTGATATAATAATAATAGCTAGTTCTTATATAGCGCTTTTCAGGACCGAAGGCCCTCTCAAAGCGCTTTACAGATACATATATTATTACCCCGGTCATCGGATTCAGGCTTGTCTGCACACAATGTATGCACATTCTCCACTCCCTGGGGAGCATACATGAACCAATATTGTTATTATTATTACTTACAGCTACTCTTTGCTTCTCCCCTCCACTCAGTACATCCATCCAATCCTGGACTGCATCCCAAGATCCTTCACGCTCTAGCAGATTAGCCAGCTGAACCTAAACATCAAAATCAGCAAATTACAAAAAAAGCATCAGAAATGGGCACTACGAGAAATAAAAATATTGAGTTTACTACATCCGATCTAGAAATGAGGTAAGTACATGTATACAGCATATCAATCCAGTACAAATATTTTGATGTCATAGAGATTCCATTCATTCAGTGATAATATTTTTTTTATTTACATTGATATATTCAATATCTGCATGTAGTATGAATTACACAATAATAGAAGCACCATGATTGGTTCAAGCTCTATATTGAAGCTATCAGATTGTATTTCTCCTGCATTGATTCATTATGTCTTCTTGAATAGCATTCACCCCTTTCCTCATCCATCTATCATATCTTCTCTATCACCTCTTAAATATTCATTTTCATCTAGTCCCTTCCCCATCATACATTCTTTAATGCCATAGTGGTGGTTATATACCTCATACATAAATTGTCATGCACTGATTGGTCAAAACTATATCACATGTCAAGGAGCATTTCGATATATCAAGTATCATTGCGTCAGAGGGTTTGATAGCTACTATCAAACGCTGGGATAGGACCCCTAACCCCTCCCGCGACTTAGTTGCGCACACAATTTTTTTTGAGTTGCTAGGCTACCACAATCGCGCGGTTACGCACAGCGCGTATAGGAATTCAATACTCTTGCCTTGGACTTGATGTTGGATTTTTCTTATTCTGGTGAGTAAATTCCTCTTAATCTCGTTTCCTGTTTTTTAGAGCTAGATCTAGACCTACAGCTAGACATAATCATGAATCAATAAAATGGATGAGGTATATAACACAAATATGGACTGCTCTGTAATCGGATGATGGTGGGAACTACCACTCCCTCGGTGGTGTTCACACCAGCCCTTTTATTACCCCCTCGGCTTCGCCTCGGGGGTGATAGAAGGTCCGATGTGAACACCACCTTGGGAGTGATAGTTCCCACCATCATCCTCATGAGCAGTCAATATTTGTATATTATTTTACCCGACAGCTAAGAAAGCAATAAATGCTTGTTAGTAAGCAACCAGAAGACTGAGGGCTTTAGGTCCTCTCCGAGGGACCTGGTAATGAGGATTAACGCCTTACCAAAGGGCACAAGTGCATCGCCTTGGTTTCAAACCCGGGTCACCGGATTACGAGACCACTGCTTTACCGAATGAGCTATCCCGCCTCCCAAATACACTCTGTACAGTATATCATTCATACAGCTATCACCTCTTCAATATTTGTTTCATCTACTCCCTTCCCCATCCTGCATTCTTAAAAAATCTTTAACTCCTTTCATTATTCATCCATCTATAATATCTTCTCTATCATCTCTTCAATATCTTTGTCACTCACTCCTTTCCCCATCATTCACTGTGAAATATCTTTAACTCCTTTTATTATTTATTCATCTATCATACCTTCTCTATCATCTCTTCAATATCTTTGTCACTCACTCCTTTCCCCATCATTCACTGTGAAATATCTTTAACTCCTTTTATTATTTATTCATCTATCATACCTTCTCTATCATCTCTTCAATATCTTTATCAGTCACTCCTTTCCCCATCATTCACTGTGAAATATCTTTAACTCCTTTTATTATTCATCCATCTTTCATACCTTCTCTATCATCTCTTCGATATCTTTATCAGTCACTCCTTTCCCCATCATTCACTGTTAAATATCTTTAACTCCTTTTATTATTTATTCATCTATCATACCTTCTCTATCATCTCTTCGATATCTTTATCAGTCACTCCTTTCCCCATCATTCACTGTGAAATATCTTTAACTCCTTTTATTATTCATCCATCTATCATACCTTCTCTATCATCTCTTCGATATCTTTGTCAGTGACTCCCTTCTTGATCATGTCTTCTTTGATATCAGGGTAGATGATCTGATCACGCAATGTGCCAATCGTCATGTAAGGCCTCTGAAAACGTAGAAAGATAAGATAAAGTTAGGAACAGAAATTGGAGATAATCTTGAATTCTTGTTATTGCAAATAATGACATCCTAATGCAAAATCTCTTTGTGACATTACTTTTGCAACAAAATCAATTATTTGGAGTGATTTTGTTCCGGAATCACATATATGTCACCTGGCGCCCCTTACAAAACATCAACTTCAAACTTCAAAACTAACTTCAAAATATACAGCTTATCATTATTGTAAAATAGGCACATTTCGAAATTAATTTCTACACCATTTCAAAAGACATAATTCATTCTCTTTTCATCTTAAAAGAAGTCTTCTATTTGTAAATTTTCCACTATGCAATCTGATTACTGTAACATTCAAACAGAGCACATGTATCTTTCTTTTGGAGATATGTTTCTACCATTCGGCGTCAAGACACTCACCTGTGGTACATAGAAGAGTTTCCTTCCTTCTGGCTTGGTGAGTTTGCCTCCAAACAATGGCCAAAGCTAGGTGGAAATAAAGAACAGAATAGAGAAATGGTCATTTTCATTCACACACTGATGTTCACGTTACAAAATCGATTCAGTCGGTTCAAGCTCTGTGCGAATTTAATTACTGTGATAATCCCCCAATCCTTTCCAATAGTTGCAATTTTAAGAGATATCACACTTTTTGCAGTGAGTTTTTTTTTCATTAGCATCTTTTAAAATTGTAAGTATCGGAAATGATACAATATCTTCAAGCTCACTGTCATCTATTTTATGGTGACTATCCCCAATCCTTTCCAGTACTTACAATTTTGATAGACACTAATGAAATGGAAGTTTACTTCAAAAAGTTTGTTATATGTATCTTTCAGTGATTAAATAACATTAAATGTTATAGACAACTGGACTAATTATGTTAAAGCTTGCGATGTTTCATGTCCGCTCCGGGACGCATCATCATGCCGACTGGTCTTTAGTGGCAAGTTGATGTTGACCAGTGTTAGGGTCGAGGAACTTGGAAAACATTGAGAGAGAGATCTCAAACCTGCTCTCCTACCTTTACACATGGATTGACTCCTTTACTACCATCTCGAACCACCGTGCCTTTCAATCTAAGATGACAACATCCTTGTAGTCTTGGTACTATTGAGATGGGAGTTTACTACAGAATCTCCACACACAACCAGATGAGCTGGCTCATCTGTTTTGGTACATTTGTTTGGCTAAAATTTGCTTTGTTTCTCCTATGTATAGTTCTTCACAAATGTCGCCCTTACATTGGATGGCATAGACAACATTATTTTGTTGGTCCTTTGGATTAACTAACTTCATTCTCAGTGTTTGAGAAGAGTTGGCTATCGTGACTTTAGTTGAAAGAGACAGGAAATAGATGCTTGCAGAACATTCTACAGAAAATTGATATATAGCAACTGAACACAAGGTAGATATAAACAAGCGATGACACAATATTGCCTGTATTTCCAACCACTCCAATGCGAGTACCTACCTCCCCAAGTGTCCTGAAGAGGGAGCTCTTCCCACATCCATTGGGTCCACAGACGAGCACATTGTCCCCTGAGGGTACCTCAAAGGTCATCTCCCTGACCAGTATGTCTGCGTTAGGGGTCACCAACGGCACCTGCTCAAATCTAAGGATCAAAATGACATCATTAATAGCATCATTCTGATTCAAAGGTTTCAAAGGATTAAAGGGATCGGGTAACTTTGTCTCAGATTCTGAAACAAAATCCTGGATTTAAGCTCATGCTGCAATCATTATAAACCTTTAGGTCAGTCAGGAACCCCATGACTTTAACAAGCCAATCGCCTGTCTGATTATCACGATATTAATGATTGGATATTGAAATCAAATTTTGCGTTTTCCTAACGGTTTTCAAAACACTACAGTATATTGGGGGAAATGAGTACCGGTATGGTAAAACCAGTCACTCAAAGATTTTTTTTTTTTCAGGCACTTCTTGATCATTTTGAAGCACAATTTTTTTTAGGGCTTACACCATATCACAGACACTGATAATACGTAGGGCCGTGCATCTCAGATTTAACATTGTTAAACGATGCCTTTAAAGGTTTGTGGTCTATAGTACAAGGCAGTAATCAGTACCTGCTTTAGCGACCACCTTTGTAGAAAGACCACCTGTTAAATAAAGACCACATCTTATGTTTCCCTTTCTCCTAAAAAGGGAACCTGTTCATAAAGACCACCTGCCTATAAAGACCACTTTTCTTGTCACCCTTGAGCGGTCTTTATTTACAGGTTTCACTGTGTATCAATATATCAAGGGGGGGGGGGGAATATTCAGCCAATATCCAAACTCTATATTACAGCTAGTTCATAACCCATTCCACACAAGCTCTTAGTACTCACTTGATAATGTTATCAGCATGTATGAGCTGACCACTGCCTGGTACTAAGGGCTCTCTGTCATCCTCACTGTCTGAATCTGTCATGAATAAAGTATCAAATATGAGATGAAGTTAATCGATGACAGGACATTTAATACACTGGTCTGAAAAGTAACTAGAACATCCCTTGACAAAAGCATGTGTAGAGAAATATAAATGAACATACATTTATGATTGCCCATTATGTCAAATTACATGCACATGAATGAATGTCAGAGGATGTTGCCTCAACGTATTGATATAATTACCCAAACTGAAAGAAAATACATACATGTACATCATACGGAAGGGTTTTTCCTCGGCCAAATCACATACCCCTTAACATGTTCTGCTTAACCCAGGAAAATTCGCATCTTCATCTTCATCTGATTACAAGGCAACAGAAATTTAAAGTCCCATGATGATGCGAGGTGCAGACGATGATACGTTATTAGGAATTTGAAAGGGCTGCTTTAAGGAAAGAAGGTCGTCAGTTTCCAGGTGCAGAAGGTCATAAGATGCTGACACCCGACATGGTGGAAATACCATAAATGAGCGTACGAATCTGCACACAGCAAATCCGTAGGCTAATCAAGAAATACCCCTTAGTCTCTTGAATAGTTTTCAGGTGATGCAATTGTCAGATAATGACTTGACCATACAGGGAGAAGGCAGAGTAACGCAAGGCCCGTTGGTCACAAAACTAAAGGCTAACCCTGGTGTGTCTTTAAAACTACCCAGAGAAACTTTCATAGTAATCTCAAGGGGTAACTTATACCAATCAAGTATGGTTCTTGAAAGAAAGAAGTTTAAGAGATTTGGCAGTTTTTTATGAGCTGTACAATGCAGACTTTGAATGATTGGATCCCATAAGACCAAATCTTTTAGATTAAGTCTAGTAAATTATTTAGACATTTGTTTTCGTTACCTTTTTCTTCTCAAGAGATGGGGTAACTTTTTCCAATCAAGTATGGTTCTTGAAAGAAATGGTTCAGATATTGGGCAGTTCTTGAATCGATTACTCTGTATACAAACACTTGTACAATGCTGACTTGGATTGATTAAATCCCCTGAGCTCATATCTTTTAGACTTGGTATAATCATTTTTTAAAGCCCCTCTGCACTAGTTTGGCATGAAGGGATTAGACCTCCCTGCAAGGCGACTGACAGGTGGTTATCTCAATCAAATCAGCTCTTTATTAACATAAGAAAAGGGCATCATGGGGGATCAATGGTCACCGCTTAGGCATTGTTGGCTGTATAGAGGGCGCAAGTAGCTATAAGTGGTGCAGTGGGGCTTTAAAGGAGTTTTTCGGTTACCTTTCTCTTCGCGGACCATTGTTCTCTCATAGCGTCCTTGGTTGAGGTCTTCTAGAACAGTCATCAGTTCAGTCACTCTCTGAGTGAACCTGTGAAATAACGGCAAAGATAAAAAAGATTTTTAGAAGTTCACACTGAGAAGCAAGATTTGGCCCTTAATTACCTATAGCGTCAAATTCATTTGTTATCGATAATAAGTAACAATATACGTATTTGATATAAACTCAGCAAAATAAGGAAGTTGACACTATTAGTTAAGATTTTCAAAATTGATATTCAATATAAACTTATGTTTCATATATCAAAATAAACATAAATTAATTCTCTTTAAGATGAAAATTACAGATGCCCATGTTCATTAAAATTTAAATGGATACTTGGTCTATTTTTTGCCTTTTCTTTAATAATAAGACCTTCTAACGGTTGAATTAATGTGCTTCAACTGAGATATTTAACAGCAGAATTAAAGCGATAACTTATTTGTTGTCTATCATTACAATGCATATTGTTTGCAAATTAAACCCTCCCCCACAAAAAAAAATAAATAAATAAATAAATAAATAAATAAAATAAAATAAAAATATATTAAAAGTCCATCAAATATCTTTTTGCTTTAGATATTTGTCATATAACAAATCTACTACATGCATCAAGCACATCCATGCACATTATCACAACTAATGGTTATATAGGTCATCATAAATATTTATTCCAAGAGAAGCAGAAAACAGTAATGATTTTTTTTTCTTTCTGTTTAACAATTGGTTACATATAAATATTTGAGATAGGCTACAAAACTACATGTATGTGGATATGATTAGCATGATGGCTATTGACAGGATTAGCACATGGTGGGATGACTGAGCTTGGACACATCTTTTTAATACCAGGTGGATAGAATTTTATTTAAACCGCATGGTTCCCATGGAATCCAGCCAAAGTTATCCCAGGCTTACATGTAGTATTAAATGGGTTAGAACTTAGAAGTGATAAGACTGACCAAAATTAATGACAGAGAATTGCACCGTGTCTGTGACACAAGTACTCAACATTCATTGAACTCAGCCTCAAGTATAAAAGAGAAATGCTTTTTATGCAGACAGTGACACACGTGTACACGTACAATAATAGGTATTTTAATATATAAAATGTGATACACATGTAGAAAGAAAACATAAACCAAACTGCACATAATAAACTACAGATAACACACACAAACATGCATGAAGAAGATGTTAACCCACAGAGTACTGAATCCTTTTATTCCCATAGGCTTCTTACAGGAGCCTCCCCATTCCTGTACGCAATGGGTTAAATTTGATTTTTCAGATTCTTCTTGGACTGAAACTAAAAACAACATCATTCATTTCAGATGTAAAATATCTGTGATTGAAAAGTCAAACATAATTCTTTCAAAGGCTACAATGAGTGCAGTGCTCACTAATAAATATATTTTTCAATCATTTAATGGTTAGAATGAGAGAGATAGGGATAAAGACAGACATACAGACAGACAGAGTGAGAGAGATAGAGGAGAGAGACAGAGAGAGACACAGAGAGAAAGAGGGATAGAGAAAAAAAAAGAGACAGAGACAGATGAGGGAGAGACAGAGAGAGAAAGAGAGATAGAGAGAACGAAAAGGAAATAGTATGCTGTGGCTCAGGCTAAAAAAGAAAAATATATCACTTTAAAGAAAAATTATATACCACTGCACATCACTGGTTGACATCTGACCCTTTGACTTCTGACCTATGACCTGTGTACTCACCCTGATAACCTGGTCATTTCGCGACCAGAGAGGATGAGGCGCCCTGTGGCCTGAGCCAACCTGAGAAGCATCCTACCTGCTTGGTAATACTCCTAGGCAATCAGGAGAAGGGAGGAGGAGGATTGTGATTGAATGAAAGGTGAACAGGATAGTTATGGAATGCAAAGAGTACTATGATGCATGTATCACTATGAACATGATGGACAAAGAAAGAGGACAAAATATACAGTTCCCATTCTACCGTCAACAATTGCTGTGGTAGACAAAGGAACATCCCTTCACTGCTATTACCGTATGTAAATGTGTAGCACAGGTGAATATGCATGTGACACCTGTTCTACACATTTTTACATACGGTAATAGCAGTGAAGGATGTAAGGGATGCCCTCGAACAGGTGAATGTGCATGTGACACCTGTTCTACACAATTTTTACATAATAGCAGTGAAGGGATGTTCCTTTGTCTACCACAGCAATTGTTGAGGGTAGAATGAGGAACTGTATATTTTGTCATCTTTCTTTGTCCGTCATGCTCATAGTGTATACTGATGATGTTTGAAATGAATCATTGATAGATGGCGAATCTGCCAATGTATCTATTTGGATTAAAATGGATATGAGGTGAAGGTTTGGATGACTGATGAGATAGTGCTTGAGCTATTTGCCACCTTCATAGTGATCATCATTAGAATAGGGTTCCTCGGGAGCACCCCACCTACTGCATCGAGAGAGGGGGTGGGTGGGGTGACTGGATGAAAGGCAAGCGGTATAAACTTTAAGAGAGGTAAGAATGTGTTAACAGTTTACAAAGACAAGGAACAAGACACTAGAATACATGCACAAACACAGACAAAATACAATACCAACCAAACTCTAGACAACACATTGTACGATGTTAGCCGCTATACTACAAAACACATTGTTAATGTACTACATGCATATGTGTGTATAAACAGCAAGGTGCGTACTTTTCCCAAAAGTTAGTTACTTCTAGGAGCTAAGTAGGGATATTAGTTTGCTTATACCTTTTTCAAATCCGTTTTTTTTCTTCAATCTTACCCTGCAAGTCTTGTCATTTCTCGCCCCGATAGGATCATGCGACCGATAGCCTCCGCTAAACGCACCAGCATTCTGCCCGCCCTATAGTAGTGCTACGCAACCACAGAGAGGGAAAGTAACATGAAGAAAAGTCCAATCATAAGTTTTGTTGTTTTTTCTTTCCTTTTTGTCCTTTTTAGTAATCCTATAATAATGTTTGTGTTAAAACAAAAACATAATTCTTGATGCAGTAAAATTTGGATAGTGATTACATCGATCGCAATTGTTTGCTGTGCATTCTGTGTTACCAGAGTTGGTGGCAGAACTGACATTACAGGTTTACATCACGGTATTGGAATACAACATGGAATAAAACCATACCTTTGGGTTGGTGTTGGGGTATATAATTAAAGGGGAAGTCAATCCTGATATTATGTTGGTTTTAATAGAAGCAAAAAATTTAGAGAAACAGGTTGGTAAGAGTTGAGCAAAAACTGATTAAAAATAAAAAAAGTTGTGATCAATCAAACAACTAGATGGAACTTTGACTGCGTGCAGTCGAAAATGATGCCTCCATCATAGAGCAATTTTACAAACCAAAACAGAAGCAATTTTTCAAATTCAAGTTAGATTGTAATCCATTGACAGGTTCTCAGAATATTGTGATTACAAGCTATTTCTCATATACATGTATGACCCCTTGATCTTTGACCTCGTGACCGCAAAATCTAATCAATTCATTGGCTTTGAAAGATACACACATGACCTAAGTAGGGCAGGAATCCATCAATCAATTTTTGAGATAATGCGATCACGAGCTATTTTTGCATACATAATGAGCCATGTGACTTTTGACCTCGTGACCCCAAAATCTAATCAATTTATTGGCTCTGCAAGTTACATACATGACCAAAGTTTGGCAGGAATCCATCAATCGGTTCTTGAGATAACGCGATCACGAGAACGGGACGTACGGACGGACGGACAACCCGCAAAACATACTGGTAATGCCTCCGGATACTTCGTAACGGAGGCATAAAAAATTAGCAACTCTGTGACGTATCTTGCAAGCTCCCCTCTTATTCACCCTGCACTAAAAAACTTCACAGAGTTGCCATTTTGTGTTCAATTGATCACAACTTTAAAAATTCATAACTTTCTTATTTTTCATCGAATTTTGCTCAAACTCTCACTGATCCGTTTCTCTCATTTTTCTGCTTCTATCAAATTCAGCTTAATGTCAGGGTGGACTTCCCCTTTAAAGGAGGTGTGCCGCTACACTGAAAGCTCACATGAATGCAAAGACAAGTGAAATGTCTGAGAATGAGTGAAAGCAAATCCATTGAGCGACTTACCCTGCCAGGCGCGTCATTTCACGGCCTGACAGAACCACACGACCAATGGCCTGGGCCAGTTGAACAAGCATGCGACCGGCGAGATAGTAGAGCTACAAAAAACAGTTCATGCAAACACATGTACATGTACGTGTACCATACACACATAGGCCCAATTCACAGGTTTAACTTAACCCAGGGTTTAAATACTCATTTACATAACCCATGGTTCAAAAGTTAGCGCAAAATAAGCGTACCTTGCCTGCACGCGTCTAGTATTGGTCCAATACTGTGTCACGCTTATTTTGCGCTAATTTTAGACCATGGGTTATGTAAATGAAGATTTAAACCATGGGTTAAATTTAAACCTCCTTTGTGAATTTGGGCCATAGAGGGCGAAGTAAACATACAATGAGAAGAAAGTGGTATCAAATTTTGACCAAAAGGGTTTCTTCATCTAAAGATTATCTGATCGCAATTTCCATCTGAAAAATCAAACCTAAAATGCCAGACAGCCAGTCAGAATCAGACTTTCATCACGTGATGGCTAAAAGCTTGTTTGTGATTGGCTGGTTTTGAGTGTAAAGAAATGCATCAAGTGATTTTTTTTTGGGGGGGGGGGAGTTGAAGAAGATGTTCGTTGCAAATGAACTCTGCCTCTAATGCAATATCCAAATTATTTTAACATCCTTATAATTTGCAAAAAGCCCACATGTGCATAAATTAACATTTCTTTATAAAATGAAACTAGAATCATGAATTTAGTAGAACTAACAGATGTACCTAAAAATAGGCTATTGCAAGCATAACAACTCTTACAATCCACAAATTGTTTATCAGAATTACCCAACAATTACACAATAATTGCACAAGTTATTTCTCTTCAAAGAATCATCAATGTAAGCAAAATGACATTTAATTTCAAAATGCAATTATCTTTGTCATTGGTAAATACTTGGTCTGAAATATAGGTCTGGCTACTCAAATTCTTGTTAGACATTGGATAATGGTTCCTATTCATGATGACATTGAAAGAAGAAAGAGATATCTGCGAATGACACAGTTTTGCAACCTGTGAGTCCAGGACATATCCAGAAAGTCAAGCAAATTGATCCAAATAATTGAAGGACTTACAATCGATGAGGCTCGATTGCAACTTTTATAAAAACGAAGCCCAAAATCTAAAATTACAACTAAAGAGGACCACTCAATCACCTAAAAAATCTATAAATTTTGTTTAAACAAGTAAATATACGTGAAGCAAGTATAACATCGATCCTTCCCAATAATAACAACAACAACAAAAATTTAACCTGTTATTCTATCGGTTGGTGGTGAAGGAGAATGCAAAAAAAAAGAATGACAGCGAAACCCGAGGTACAGGACCCACTTCTAACTTAAAGGTAGGTTCCATGGGCTTGCGTGCATGTGTATGCTTTTACTCTCATTTAATGTGTAATTGAATAATAGCCAATTTCTCTTCACAGAAGTAGGATCTAAATGGATATTTTGAATACACAGGTCATATATGGTCATGAAAGCCAAAATACATGTGCAGAGGAACCTGCTTTAGCAGCCATCTCTTTCGAATTTCCACCTGTCTATAAAGACCACATTTTCAGTTTCTCATTGTCAAGTGTTTCTTACTGAAAATGTAGAAACCATTTTCCTTTTCAACTTATTTTCATTTCTTTAAATTCTATTGAGCATTTGTCACATTTGTAACTGACTCTCAGTAACCTTACTAGATTTTGTAAAGTTTTTTTTTTTTAAACTCTGTTTAAGGATTTATTTCTATTTTTACTTCTGTATTTCATGTTGTTATACTGTTATGTATAGCATAATGTTTATAATACCATTTTTGCTTTTAGAAAATGAATTGAAGATAAAGTTTTGATTGAAAAAATTGAAAGGTACCTGTACATAAAGACCACTTATCTATGAAGACTGCTTTTCTCGACTCTCTTGATTTGTCTTTATATACAAGTTTCACAATATTTAAAATAAATTATTTAGGGGTGATTGGTCCTCTTTAAAGGTAAGAAGTATTGAGTTAGAAAGGGATTTCTATGACATACCTCCATCATCTGTGTGTGTGACATGGACATGAAGGGTTTATGAGCAAGGTTCAGGAAAGGACGACTCACTACCATGTACCCTACTACAGTAGCAACATCTGTGAACAAAGAAGATATCAAGAAAAATAATCAAATTAAATGAGGCGGTGTAGCGCCAACAGATCGTCTTTAGGCTCTCATGACTTTAAAGATAAACTTAAGTTCTGGTTTAAAAAAAAAAAAAAAATTCTCACAGAATCAAACGAAAATTACACTGAATGTTCCAGATTTCAAATAAATGTCATTTGCCAAACAATTTTGGTAGAAAATGTATACTGGCTGAGTAATGAGCATAGAAAGATAAGGAAATCAAGGTAGGTAGCCCTGACACCATTTGTGTAGTCCCATATACATCTTTCTGTGTACAGTGCTTGTAACTTTACCAAGACTGGGCCACGGTTTCTTATCATTTTGATGATTCCAGAACCTTGCAGTACACACCAATACTTACATGCTACATGATCAACCTTTTCTGATCCATTCCACAACGTTTCTTTCACAATGCAATTGCATTACCACAACTCAACTTTATCTTTAAAATGCAAAAATGATTGTTGCGTATCAATGTAAACGCACCCCTCCCCTCTGTTCTCGATATAGGGTCGGGTTCAGGGGAAAACACTCCGTTCCTCTGACTAGAATGTTAACTGGAGGCCCTGTGTGTAGGAGAGTCACACCCTATGCGTGTTTATACGCTACACTTCTACACAAGAGTAGGCTTGAACTCAGTGTTTAGGGTGCCTACATACAAAACTGGTAATCTTTCTGCAGATCTTTGTGATAGGCTGCATAGCCATATAAAGATTAACGATAGAAGAGAAGAAATCTACTCTAATCTGGGAATTTGTAGAGCGCATGTATCTAGTTGCCTAAACAATGGCGCTGACGAGACTTTACCTATACCTATACCTTCCATGATTCAACTGAGAGAGAATGGGGTAGTGGCTAGTTATTTTAGTAAGAAACGTAAGTACATCTTAAACTGAGTTTTGAAAGTGCATGTAGATAGCAGATCACAAGAGTGAAAGTACTGGAGGAATACAGTTCAACAATCTAGGTGCAGATAAATTATCACATCAAAGTAAGACTGCTTCATCTGTTACTATTTACCTACATGTACATGTACGCGTAGTAAATAACTGTCAGATAATGAACAATTTTACAAATATTTGATGACCTCTTATGGCAGTTTTACAAAAATGAAATATGACGTCATTTGTATCCCAAGGAAAAGTATTAACAGGAATAATTACATGTCATTATTCTTGCAGAGCCTTATCTTAATTTTACCATCTATCCAAATATTCAACAGTGATAAGATTTCACTAGCAAGTCAATTCACAACGGGTAACTACAGAGATGGAAAGATCAAGAAATATTAATATCATTTTCCTTTCAAACTCACATTTTGCAATGATGTTATCCACGAAGCCCATGGAGAATCGGAAGAAGATAAAGTTGTGTAGATGATCCACCTGGAAAACAAGAACACTAATTTAAAGCTCATATCACATTTCATCTCAGAATGGTGTTGATTTTTCTGAAGATAAAAGATATTTCTCATACATATTTCTCTAAACTTTGAAGACAGACTCACTTTATATTCTACATACATGTATAAGATACAAGTATTGTATGCTCTAATATAAGCTTATATTTCAAGATTATAGTCTAGATCTGTTCATAAATGTTTCTGTATGACTATGTATGTAAACATCAGATGCAGATGAGAATCATGTATACTGGTAATGAATAAAGTAGGAAAGTGATGCACAGGAATAAAGCTATTTACATGTACCTGTATGGGAAAGAAAGTAGCAAGTTTTATCTGTACAAGTATAAGTGAGAGATGAATTCAATTGAAAAAATTTGTTTCATTGAATTTTTCTATTCTTGTGAAGGAAATCAATTTGGGATCATCAAAGGGGCACACAGGCCTGAGCAAACTTTGGGCGCGTTTATCAAGGCTTGCCACTAGATATGTACATATCGTACACCACTATTGAACCCCACTATCATACCCACTATACGATCGTGATTTGCGGGATGTCACGTTTATCGTCCCTTCACGATTCAAAATAAAGGCCTTGTGTCTGCCCAGCTGTTTTGACCCGGGAAGCAGACAGTTTCTCGGAGGTCAACTTCACACACATGCTTGTACACAACACCTGGGTGGTCCTATTTGTATGTGAGGTTCAAAACAGCTTTGCGTTTATCGATCTCTCAGAAACGTGATTCTGGCTGTATGTCACATACAAAACACACCTTTTTGCGTTTTTAGATATGCCCATATCTAAAGCCCTTTAAAAAAGGCTTTGCGTTTATCACCTTCTAAATTTGCCTGAAAGACGTTTGAGAAACCTGATTCTAGCCAAAAATTTGGTCGATAAACGCAACCTATGTGTGTTCAAAAGTGCATAACTACAATCGAGCTTTGCCTTGTAAGGAATTACAGTAGCAGATCGTGACCTTATATAAGCGTGACCCCCCAGGTTCATGTATTTTGAGGCTTGTATTTTTATTACTCTTGTGAATTTTGTTGTTCAGACTCAGTAATAATGAACATTTTTATAACAAAAATTAATATTAAAGAAAAAAAAACAGAAATGCTGGATAGCAAAGAGTGTTATGTTTGGTTACATGCCCTGATTGGATACGGTGGCAATACATGTATGTTTGTAAACTGCTGTTATGAAATATAAATCAAATAAATTTACCAGTTTCTTGAACGTTTTGTCGATGGTTCTCTGCTCAGGTTTGTTGCCCTGGTAGAAGGCAATCTCCTCGCTGTTTGTGATGAGACGTGAGTTGACGAATCTGAACTCGCCCTCGTACTGCTGCTCCTGTACAGTCATCTTACCTACGGGTCGCCTTAATCTGTGAGCAAAGAATCAGATCATAACAACACCCTGTTCACATTCTCTCTCAAAACATGTTAGCAGACCGACTCTCATTCACGTTCAGGATTAGTTCATTTTCAAAAACCTGAGGACCACAAACATTCAAATTCAAATTTGGGGGTAAGCTCAAATGCTGAAATTCAGCCACAAAGTATCAAGCGACTTCCTAGTATACCATTACAAAAGAGATTCTATATTTTTGCTTTAATGATTTTTTTTTTTTTTTTTTTAGGATGGGGGGTAAACTTTTTATCAGATTTGTATATTCCATAGACATCCATATGTGTATTTTTGTTTAAATACATAATCCTTGAATTTGGTGAGAGTCGTATTTCAATACCGTCTATTACTATTATCATTCTGTCTTTCATCTTGTAGTTCTCCTTTAAATCCCCTCTGCACTAGTTTGGCCAGGAGGAATTAGAACCCCCCCCCCCCCCCTGCAAGGTCACTGACAGGTGGTTATCTCATCAAATTAGCTCTCAATCAACATAAGAAAAACGGGACAGGGGGACCAATGGTCACTGATTAGGCATTGTTTGCTATATAGAGGGCACAAGTAGCTAAAAGTAGTGCAGTGGGGCTTTAAATAAGATAATTTGTAAATCTTACCTTGTAAGAACAAGACCTGAGAAGGCAAGATAAAGCAGCATAAACCCTGGACCCTGTGCGCCGATTGTGTTGGTCAACTCTCTCACGTAGATCACAATATCTAAAATAGGCTGGACAAAATAACAAACAGATGCAGTGTATTAGACAGAAGCAAAAGTTGAAATACAAGTGGAAAAAATCTCAAATAAATGGAAATTAAAGTAAGTAGCATCACAACCAAGTTTCCAGACCATTGCCTTTGAAGTGGGCAATGTCTCATGCTTTATTGACAGGACCCAAACAATATATAATTCAGGGCAACTAGGGGACCAACAGCAAGTCCTCTCCGAGGGATTTGAAAAGATAATGAGGATTAACGCCTTACTAAGGAGCACTATCCCATCAAAATGGTTTCGAACCCGGGGCATCCTGGTTACGAGACCACTGCGACTGCTCTACCACTGAGCCATTGTGACTCATGCTTGGCGTGACCACTTCTAGCATTATCATCGCAAATGCATATAATGTATCAGTTCCTTTATCGATGAGGTTTGACCAGAGCTAAATATTCCTTCCATAATCAGTATACACCGATTCGGAGAGCTGAACATAGAAGCGAGCCCTCATTGTTAGTCGCCATTACAGGGGGCCATCAAGTACGCCACATAACAGTCACAATATTCTTGCTTTAGTTGAGAGATAGCCATGCACATAGAGTTAACAACTAAATTATTCATACCCTTACCAAGTTTTGTAATTTTTTAAGTACCAATATGTAAAAAAAATGATTTGTCTTGATTTATGGTTCATGAAAATGTGACACATTACAGCTTACATCTAAAAGTGTTCAACAAGGGCGCTTATTTAACCAGTCCGCCTTTCATTCTTGAGTTATGAAAATCACAAAAAAACATCGAATTTCCCAGGGGTATGAATAATTTAGTTGTTACTGTACATATGACATTGAATCATCTCGTTTATCTCAGATGTCCTCCAGCTATGGTGGACAAAGTATTACAGTATAGTGCTCCCAGAAACCATGGAAACCAAATCAATCTTTATCCTACCTTGCTGAGGTTTGAGTAGAGTTCTGCCACACTGTTGCAGAACTTCTCTACATCTTGCGTAAGGAGCTGGTCTGCGTTCGCTATCCTGTTGTCCAAGTTACTCATCTTGTAGTAGGTGAATCCCCTTAGAACAAATAAGAAGAATTTGATTATCACAAGAGGCATTAAGTAAAACGTCTTTCGGATGGTGACGTTGAAGGTCGGTCCCCAGACGTAAATAATCATATTTGATTGATACACGTCTGTAAAAACCCAATTACATGTACACACACACAAGTGTCAATAGCTTGAGTCGATAACATCCATATAAACATTTTACAAACTCTGCTAGCGCCATGAGCAGGGGAATTAGTAACAGACTCAGGTTAATGAACTCTTTTCTTCATTATAAGCTATACAAAAAGAAAACATGCAGACTTGTGCATTACAAGTTGGAGGATGCCGGAATGGAAATAATGAAAAATAATAATGATAGGATTTGAAGAGAAGTGTACAACTGCTCTTAACCAAAGGGGACAAACCAAGGCAGGAAATTCTGTTCATGGGGAATATATAGTCCCATACATGTGTATTTGCGTTAGTATTTATCAGTATCAATACATGGTCTTTAGCAACCTTTCTCATGTCTGCTTACATTTTAATAGAGAGTCATAACAATCCACTTATTGTATGATACAAATCGAGAATGAATTTTACATATTTTCCACAATTATAACAAAATATATATAAAAAGCAAATCAAAACAGAACATTATAACATACTTGAGGTAGCGAGAATAAAGATGGCTGGTCAACTGGGTCCTGAATCTCAGCTTGAGCTCATTCAGTCCATACTGATTGGAAGAAGTAACAAAGTATTATGTAATAAGGTCATTGATGTACCTATGCATGTACATGTGTGTCTTAACATGACTTGTATATCTCAAAACTTAGAAATCATTAGCATTTAATGTAAAACAAAATGTTCGCATTATTAACATGAGCATAAAATATGGGAAATTACTGATTGGAAGAAGTAACAAGGTATAGGTATGAAGGTCATTGGTGTACCTATGCATGAACTGTACATGTGTTTCGTAACGTGACTCATATATCTAAAAACTTAAAAATCATTAGCATTTAATGCAAAACAAAATGTTGACATTACTATTAAAAGTGAGCATACAATATAATTATTTAATTACTTGTACTCTTTTATATACTAATCTAGGTAAAGCAGTATGCCCAAAATAAGTGTATCTTTTATTAAAAGTGGGCTCCTACATGTACTTCTTCTAAAGAAATCAAATTCTTCTCATTATTCTTAATCTTTCTCTTTTTTTTGGGGGGGATGCTATTTTGTGTGTACAATTCAGCTTAGAAGTGCCATCATTTTCTAACTCATCATGAATTGTAAATTTTACAATTTCTCATCATTTTGGGCCCCAAAAGCAAACACATTATCAAAAAGGCCTATCTTCATGTTTACAGGATAAATCATCAGCACTTATGCTGGTCTTCTAGAGAGCCCTGTAATTATTATTACCCCAACAATTTACAAGAGAGTGGAAAATGTGAATCAAAGTTGTGAGTGTTGGGCTGGGATTCAAACCCTCTATCCTTGGATTGACTGTAAACACTATGATCAAAGTGATTCTCGATTTTTGTCTTACCTTGAGTATGTTGTTGACAAGAGAAATCTGAGAAAGAAACAAGATCAAACAAAAAGTCATAAGTCAAAACGAACTGGATATGATTTTTTATTTAATGATATTGTTTGAATAAATTTGTACAAAGTCTTATAATAATAACAATAATAATAGGTACATTTAAATAGCGCAGCCCCTATATGAATATACTCTGCTGTACTTAATACAGAGTACATGTATCATATTATTATACTGTCTTCACTATCACATGCAGATATTCCTCTTAATTCTCATTATCCATGTTAAAAAACTGAATGGATCTTGAACACAGCAATCTCAAGGTTTCAAATTCAATTTAAACTCTTCCCAACCATGATGTACATTTTACAGACACAAATACAAAATCGTTTAGATTAAAAAGAACTGGAAACAAGAATAAATAAACAGATCAATTCACATCTATCTCTAATCCAATCAGTCTTTTTTTCTGTACTAAAATGTGTTCTGACACTCCTGACAGAAACAAGAATATTTCATGTATATTTACCACTGGCATTGCTGTGATAAAGTTAAACAAATGCTTCTTGAACAAGTTTACATCACGCCCGATGATGGAACTAAAAGAGAAAATTGAGATAAACTGTAATTAACCGTCTGTTACAAAGCATAATATTTTATAATCTAACATTAAAAACATAACACCAACAACAGGATTCTCATTACAGTTTATAAGATCTTTTACTGAAGGTTCTTTTTACAAATATCAATACATAAATTCAATGTACTTTCTTCAAAGCTGAACATATTAATATCATATTCCATGTAGGTTAGTTTGTACCTTAGAACTACACCCAACCTATTCATGGCAAAACAGACCTTAACCCTACATCTTTGATGAAATAAAGCCTGGGGCATTTTGGATCACAAAAATACTTATTTTTGACCATGCTGACAAAACAAATGCAAGAATATACTGCTTTAATTCATATCGGAGGAACTTGGTAAATGTAGATGAAACAGAGGGCATTAATCCAACAACTTGGTTTAAAGGCGGGTCTCCTTGTTTCAAGAGCACAGCTCCATCCACTGAACAATAATACATACATCTTTTCTATCTCTCCCCCCCCCCCTTCTCTCTCTTTCTCACTCCCTCCCTCCCTCCCTCTGTCTGTCTCACCTTTCAATAGCTGTTCCATTCTGTATCATCCATACATCACAGTATGTCCGAGCTATGAGAGAAAGTGCTACCAAACCTAAGTACCCAGCCTGTCATGAAACAAACAAAAATGCATCAATCAAACATAGTGTATAGTGTCAGCATATATGATATACAATTTCACACATTTCAAGTGAGAAGGACAAAATAAATTCCCATATTGCATGACAAAATACATATCAAATTATCTAAAAACAAAACATAGGAAGCAAAATCTCCCCTAAATCTCTTCTTCAATCAAAATTTAATACTGGTACTCTTTTCATTGTTCTAAAGATAGATTTACTTGATTTTATTTGAATACATGTATATATCATTCTTTCTTTTTAACAAACACAATTTTTTTCTCCAAGGAATGGCAAAATAAAAAGTACATGTAACTTGATATGTTTCCATTTAATATAGCTCAAAATAATTTGTTTGAATTCTAGGTATTAGTTTCAAATAATTCAAATTTTTATGTCCACAACATTTTATGAGAATGGCTACCATCTAAATGATGTGTATGCACAGAGATGAAAATAAATCACAATAGCTTTAAAAAGTGCTGAGAACATCATGGAAAGACATGAAAACTAACACAAAAATACTGCATACGGCAGGGCTTAAACAAAACATCCTGATAGGAATAGTTGAGGAAAAAATGCAAAAATGCTTTGATCACATTAAAGGACAACATAGTCTCTTGGAAGATTTGTTGGAAGGAAAAGTAGACGGTACCAGACCAAGAGAGAAACCAAGAACTAACTGGGAGGGGAACATGAAGACATGGGGTGGAATGACAAGTACTGCAAGAGAAGCAGTACTAGGGTGGTAGAAAACAGGGGTGTGGGGGGAAACGTTGCAATCAACCTCCGAGCTGGAAGAAGATACCTTGATAGATAAATAGGTAAAAACATGATCTGGCTTACCTCTTTGCTGAACCAACCAGGGACAATTATACGCAGAATACGAAACAGCCGTCTGCAAAGCAAGTGTGATAATCATGTTCAAATAGGCTTGTTTTTATTGTAAAATTAATGGATTTCCTTTCCAAGAATTATTGGTAATGAACTTTTTAATTCACCTGCTGTGTATAAAGATATCTTTGTATTTAAGAATGGAATAAACCTTGCTGTGTCAAGTTAGCATCTAGCAAGTTTTCAAATCTTTAAACATAGCATTTTTCTCAAAAAGTATGCATAGTATTTGAATACAGTAGTACACTACCGTAGCCAGTCTCTTGTTAGAAGAAGTACAAATAACTTCCATTTTTATCAGTACTTTATGGACCTAAAAACACACTCAAATATGGTTTTAAACTATAACTATAGCAATAAAAGATTGTTCTTAAATTATTTCACAGTAATAATATTGGGAAGGTTAGCCATTTTTTTTAAAATGCAAAACATTTCCATTAATATAAATATGTTTAACATCTACACATTGTACTTCTGTTATACATGTGCCTTCAGCATTTTAATCAAATTTAGTTCCAATGCACAAAATACACTTGTACAATGCAGAGCCACCTATACACACAGTTTGGCCAGTTTGGTTTCAGTTGGACTCAACACAGCATTATTTTGTGCTTGGCCAAACTATAATCGGGTTGGCCAAACTATGACCTGCAGCTATGACTTGTACAAGAGATGATCATATACAAATTTGAATGGGGATTCTGCATTCCGGTTTTCTCCAAAGACATCGTAATACAAACTCTCACCTGAAGAACTCTCCATCCACAGCAGCTCGGTCTTTCTTTGATTTATCTTTGTCATTTTTCTGAGAAATACAAGAAATTAATGAACAGAAAACTATTTCACAAGGAAAACAAAGGACATTTTGCATTATTTGTTCTGTTCTTCTTTGAAAAAGATAGGGGGTCACACACAGATCTACATGTATGCACTTCATTGAATTTGTTGAGTCACTGGAAAATTTTCTTTGGCAAATCTTTACATTCATGGACTTGATTGTACATAGAAATAGCCAAAATATATAGGCACAAGTATATGGGACCATTGATACATAATTTCATTTTATACATGTACATGTGTACATGTAGGTACATGTAACACTCCTGAATACTCTGTTGCAAAAAGGTTATGATCTTGAAGAAGAAAACAATGACAATGTCCTTATCCACTTTCAGGTCAAGTCAAGGTCATTACAATGTCATCACAAAATAACATTTTACACATGTATCTACATACTCATATTGTAAAAAGTTCATGATCTTGAAGAAAAAAAGAATGACAATGCCCTTATCCACTTTCATATCAAGTCAATGTCATGACAAAATAAAGGATATCCAGAATATTTTGTTAAGTCACCCCTTATAACAAATATCAATACCTGGCACACTAACAATGAAAATGTAGACTTTGACTCTGTAGTCTCGGGGAGAGATTACTATATTTAACCAAGCAGCTTCATTCAAAAAGAGTTTGACTAA
Source organism: Strongylocentrotus droebachiensis (assembly GCA_035222895.1). Classification (NCBI taxonomy): domain Eukaryota; kingdom Metazoa; phylum Echinodermata; class Echinoidea; order Camarodonta; family Strongylocentrotidae; genus Strongylocentrotus; species Strongylocentrotus droebachiensis. The sequence continues at coordinate 139,238 of JAVYIG010005232.1, forward strand.
GGAGTACAGTGTGTGTGTGTGTGTGAGATGGTCAATCCAGCTCTATTTGCATTTGATTAAACCTATTTACTTAAGAGACGTATTACACATGGTATAAGATTTTCCACTCTTTAACTTCAGCGTTGCCAATTTTGTAATTGCGCTTTAATACATAGTGCTCTCTGATGGAGAAAGCACTGTTGCATAGGGGCTGCATGCAATTAGAAAATGTTTCAATTCATGTTGTGCAATGTACTAGACATGAAACTAACATTTACCAGTAATGAATGCATAATTTCTTGGATATTTCACTACTGTACAAGGTGTCGACACAAGATGCCCCTCCCTGCAAGTTCATATAAATACAGGAAACTTAATCTCTGTAATCCTATTTTCATCAGTCTTATATGCATGTGCAGGTATTTTACTAAAGGTACCTTCACTCATTGGCTTACTGTTATAACAGAAATCATACAGATTATGAATTTGCTAGTACCTTTTGTCTGGATAAATTTTCAATCTTACTGGCAATCTTGCATTATAAAAGTACATAACGGTAGACATGTTTATGTCTTTATCAAACAATTTAACATTCCTAAAAGAATTTAAATGTCCTTTTGAATGTTTTTCACATTTTTTTCTTCTAAATGAATATCAGCAACTTACCTGTAAAACTTGCAAATTGGCAGCACTGTATAAAATAAAATCAGGACGAGATAAATAATAAAGATTCATGTATGCATTATCATTATTAACCAGAACAATTGTACTAGACACACACAAAAATCATCCTAGCTTCATTAAATCAAGAGACTAGGCCTGATCCATGTCCGGAATTTTATAAACCGGGTCCCAACGGCCTTGCACCGATCGCAAACCCTTGTCTCAATATCAGCCAGCAGAATCTGTCACTTGCCTCTATAAATAGCGCATATATCATCAGCGTACATACATAGTTGTTGTTGTTGTTTAGGTTTATAAGCTTTATCATTCAGGAGTAAATATTTACGCCTCTTCTGTTAGGATTTTTTTCCTTTCAAAATAGATTTACTTTTTTTTAAATATAGATTTGGATAAATTGGATTCTTAGAAAGTAAAAGGCTTATCGGCTATATTGGACGTCCAATATGATACAGACATTAGTCTATGTTCAGTCTGTATCTGTTTGCGGTGAGCTAAACTACTCTGCAAAACTAGTCAACATCGTCGATTCAATCCATTAGTTTTCCCTTTTTTACATTAAAAGTATGACCTACTGTAAGGCCATTAACAAAAAAAAACATACTGAGTGTCCTGCCTTTTTGAAAAATAGAAAGGAGGAGGCCCTTTTTTCTTCTTCAAAATGGCCGCTCGGTCCATTTCCCCGACTGGATGGAGAGGACTGGATGGAGAGCCAGTCAAGCTATTTATCAAGATGGCCACCAGCTTTTTTGTTTTTGCTTGTATTTTTATCAGAAAAAGACCATTTTAGCGGTTTGTTTTTCATGTTTTTTTATTTTAAAAAGTCAAAGAAAAAAAAATTGGAAAAAAAAAAAAGCAGGCGGTCTCAAAAAGATTTTTGTTAAATGACCTAATGTGGTAATTTACACACTTTTGTTTGCGTACAAAAAGGAAAAAACATTATTTTAAAACCTTTAATAATTGAACAAGCCTTGTCTGGCAAATACATAATATTTACTTCCGAGAATTTGTCTGCAGCGTAGCGAGTCCGAAGTCTGCACTGCACGCGCAGAGCTTCCAAGTGTCACGCATTATGCATGACAGTCACGCATCGAGGGTCTGAAAACGCTGTCACACATGGCAACTATTTTTGTCACGCATCAGGGCCAGACTAGATTTTTGTCATGCATCAGGGCCAGATTTGGAAAAAGAGGTAGTAATTGCTAGACTACGTACTGGCCGACCGCCTCGAGGCCTCAGCTAGCTCCTTGCAGGGTTCGTGTACGTATATCGCATGCAGGTCGGCTATCACGTAGCGTCACGTGGCGCGTGATTTTCAACACATACACTGTACGCTATACCCTCACCCGCGCACTCGCGACTCATGAAAATGTCACGCATTGCTGATCTTTGAACTTGGTATGTCTGCATGTGCGCTATGCAGTGTGCATTGCAGCAAAGCTTTTCTGAAGGAGCAGGCTAGGCCTCCAAAGCGCAGACATACATGTAACACCTTTTAACAATGGCTGCACAAGTCCAAAGTTCGCACCCCACCATCACGTGCTATGCGATTGTATTGTGCAGCGGTTTGCTGTGAAACCTGTAAGAAAGTGTTTATTATAATGTCTTCGTTTTAAGGAATAATACTCCAAAAAAGATTAGAAAATTGACACAACAGGGGTAAGAAACATAACGAATTTTAAATCATTACCATTATTTGAACAATTGATGAAGATTTAGTTGATTTTTTTTTAAATGATTTAGTAGGGTATCTCCCCTCCAGAGTTACGGGTCAACGTCTGGATACGAAAATCGAAAGT
>JAVYIG010005233.1:0-141657 GCA_035222895.1 Strongylocentrotus droebachiensis
CCCCACTATTGGCGGCGCAAAAAAAAGGAAAAAAGAGGAAGAAAAGAAGAGGGGAAAAAAGAAAGGAGAAGAGAAGAAAAAAAGGAGAAGAGAAGAAAAAAAAGGAGAAGAGAAAAAAAAGAAAGAAGAGAAAAGAAACAGAGAGAGAGAGAGAGAGAAAAAAAAAAGTAGAAAATAACACGAAGAACGCCCCCCCCCCCTTCCCTCCCACTCCGGGGTCGGAGAGACCGAATTTGTGTTCCCAAAATCTCCCAACAAAGTCCGGCCCGTAATACACAAAAATGGGGAAAGAGAAAAGTCGGGTCAGAAAGGGGGAAAGAAAAGGAAATGGCGCTAAGTGACAGTAACGACGAATAAGGGAAAACTGTAATCGGGAGATTTGGGGGCATTCCAGAAGGCTTGACAAACGTTCGTGAATAGAGGGGGCCAGGCCGGCCGCATAAAATCTCGAGCCGCGGATTCAAAGTTAAAAGTTAAAAACAGCCCCTGCGCTACAAAGGTCATCACTCTTTAGTGAGCAATTTGAAAAGGGCACCATATTTTGGATGTCTTTTAAATAGAAGCTATATACTCATATAATTTGAAATTAACGGTAGGGCCGCTTTACAACTCTTATTTTGCCCTTCATTTAAATTCAGCTCATACTGACTCGCTTGTTCTTGTATTTGAACTCATGTTCGTAGTAATCATGGACAGGGGCGGCAATCCTGGCCCGATAGGGGGACACGTCCCCCAGGAAATTTAGAAATATAGCTCGAAAAAAATATAGCGGAAAGAACGTACATATTGGGCTTAGGGATTTTCTAGAATGCATAATTTCAACATTGCAAAATCTCGCTTGGCCGCTAACTCCCCGGCCCTCGCCCGATAACACAAAACTATGATCTGACGCTCCCGGGCGTGATTTATCCATGGTTGGTGTAATAGATCTTTCTTTTTTCCCGTTCATTTCTACTGACCTAATTGTGTGCTATTACAATCGTGATTGTTTCATTTTCCCTTTAAAGCAGGCGCGTAGCTAAGGGTGGTAGGGGCAGTAAGAGGACAAAGGACGAAAAAGGAGCAGACAAGGAAACATTTTTGAAAATTCTGACAAGTCGAGAACGGTACAACGAATCGTCTTCTTTCTCTAATAATTTAATGAAATGTCAAAGCTTCCGCGCTTCGCTTGGGAGGGGGGGGGGGGCCGAAACTGAATTCAGACAAGGATTAAGAGTCGAGAATGGTACAACGAATCTTCTTCTTTTTCTAATAATTTAATGAAACGTCAAAGCTTCCGCGCTTCGCTCGAGAGGGGGGGGGGAGGGACTCAATTCAGACAAGGACAAAGAGTCAAAAACGGTACAACGAATCGTCTTCTTTCTCTAATAATTTATGAAAGGTCAAAGCTTCCGCGCTTCGCGCGGGCGATAGGAAACTGACTTCAGACAAGGATTAAGAGTCGAGAATGGAACAACGAACCCTCTTCTTTCTATAATAATTTAATGAAACATCAAAGCTTCCACGCGCTTCGCGCGGGAGAGGGGAAACTGCATTTAAACAAAGATTAAGAGTTGGGAACGGTACAACGGAACGTCTTCTTTCTCTAATAATTTCTAACATATGCTCAAAATTTTGCACGATCGCTTCGCTCACGAGCCGAATTGTGAAACCAAAAAAAAAAAATGTTCGGGCGAGAAGCTATAGCCCCCCCCCCCTCCCCTCGATGAAACTGTCAAAAAAATTGTACCGGTATGTTGCTTCTAATATGACCTTGTCAGTATTGGTATGTTGAGTTGATAAAACGGTCTGCGCAATTTTCAAATTTCCGCCCCCCCCCCTATTGGAAAACCCTGGATCCGCGCCTGCATTGTAATGTTAAATACAAGAATCTTGAACTCCAAAATGTATTGGGTGTGGTATTTCTCTTAACTGTTGACTTCGGTAAACGATTTGTTGAAAACTTTGCTTTAGGGGTGGGGGGGGGGGGGGGGCGGGAGCAGAAAGATCGGGTAAAGTATCGATACAAGTTGTGACCCCGCATATTCCCCGGGTCTGCCATTGAATGAATATATCAATCAATACCCCCCCCCTGACTAATAACTACCAATAATTTATATAATAATATATACGGTAGATCAAGTCATTTAAAGTATATCGGCCTCCACCCATACCACCTTTATGGACATTTACCAAGTCTCGTCATCATTATAACATTATAACATGCCCTAATTACAGAACAGGTTGTTTTATCCATCATATTCAAACAATTTTTTTCTTCAACGTGGTTCACTTTTCCAGCATTAGATAAATGACCATCTGAACATCTGAACTAGGACAAAAGTTTAACTAGAATATGCCTCTCTAAACGTCACACCAAACTTCTCATGAGGTCCCTTATATGCTGGATTATTTTTCCTTTTTTTCCATTCATTACATTTATTCCCATTTCCAAATGTAAAATGAAATAACAAATAATTGTGTTGACATGGACAGGGCATGGTTGATAATCAGTTAACAAATTTACAACAAAAAAAAAAGTACAAGATTTGTATCATAAAGAACTAGCAATTACTTGAAACTTTCCATGATGTCCGTAAAATTGCATGCTTTGTTTTAATTACCGAACAATTGAACAATATAAGACAAGAACAAGAGAAAAGTTGTTTCGAAATGCAAAGGCCGACATGGAAGCCATACGCTTGTCAATTAAAGGCCCCTGGGCCAAAAAGTGTATCTTTGACTAAGACTCAATGTTTTCTATAGACTTTAACATATTTATTTAACTTGAATATGTCGTCTCACACCCCCTCCCAGTGGCGTAATGAGCAATGAAGGCCCCGCGGAACGTTTTTGAAAGTGGGGGGGGGGGGGGGGGGGGAGGGGGGAGGGGGGGGGGGGGGGCTAAATTACTTACTCTCTTGGGTATGGAGTGAAATATATAGATGTATTCCCTGCCAAAGGATATTATTGCCTTATCAGGGATCGAACCCACGACCTTTTTCATTTCAAGTGGCAAGCCACCCGGCTACGACTTATCTACAAAAAAAACATGAACAGCATGGTTACAACATCACATGATCTGCTTTCTTTGTATGATCTTCAACAGAAAACACAATTCTATGCCATGAATCTTTTCGGAGCGTGACCAGATTCAAAGTATGCTTAAATGAGGGCATTGATTTATGTAGAAAAAAAATAGGATTAAGATCCCAAGCAACGCTTCGAAATGTTAAAGAAGATTAGGAAAATTAAAGTAGAGATTCGACCTTTGTGTCTAGACGTTCCATAATCCATTTTGTATTGGCATAATCTCAGAGTGATTATAGACGTTATTTATATGGGTAATACATATTAAACTGTCCGGTTCTTGGTTAAAAGATGCTTCAGAACCAATCGAGCGAGTTGTTTATTTCTTTGTTTAGGGACTACTGTTTATTCTATTTTCATTGCCAAACCTCGAAAACGAATGTACTATGCATTTCATCGAGGAGAATTTGCAAAGGAGAACTATCGTATTTCGCATTCTAAACGGTTTTCTATTCGCTCAGGAGAATATATTGTCGAGCAATTCAGTAAGGCAGCCCAAAGCTAGGATTTTCTTTTGCTTACTGTTGTACCTTTGCAAATGATTGTCCCCCCCCCCCCCATCTCCCTCCCATACACCACTGCAATGTAAGGCTTAGCAATTGATTGTACGATATGTATACCGAAGCCTGTTATTATCAAACTTTTTATCAATTACAAGTGTCACATTTCTACAACAAATTTGCTCACAGCCATGAACAAGACCAAGATGATTAATGGGATACTAAGAGAAAACTAGATCCAATATTAAAGTGCACATGTTATTTATTGTAATGTTAAATACAAGAATCTTGAACTCCAAAATGTATTGGGTGTGGTATTTCTCTTAACTGTTGACTTCAGTAAACGATTTGTTGAAAACTTTGATTGGGGGTGGGGGGGGGGAGCAGAAAGATCGGGTAAATTATCGACACAAGTTGTGACCCCGCATATTCCCTGGGTCTGCCATTGAATGAATACATCAATCAATACCCCCTGACTAATAACTACCAATAATTTATATAATAATATATACGGTAGATCAAGTCACTTAAAGTATATCGGCCTCCAACCATACCAACTTTATGCCCTAATTACAGAATAGGTGGTTTTATCCATCATATTCAAACAATTTTTTTCTTCAACGTGGTTCACTTTTCCAGCCTAAGATAAATGACTATCTGAACATCTGAACTAGGACAAAAGTTTAACTAGAATATGCCTCTCTAAACGTCACACCAAACTTCTCATGAGGTCCCTTATATGCTGGATTATTTTTCCTTTTTTTCCATTCATTACATTTATTCCCATTTCCAAATGTAAAATGAAATAACAAATAATTGTGTTGACATGGACAGGGCATGGTTGATAATCAGTTAACAAATTTACAACAAAAAATAAAAGTACAAGATTTGTATCATAAAGAACTAGCAATTACTTGAAACTTTCCATGATGTCCGTAAAATTGCATGCTTTGTTTTAATTACCGAACAATTGAACAATATAAGACAAGAACAAGAGAAAAGTTGTTTCGAAATGCAAAGGCCGACATGGAAGCCATACGCTTGTCAATTAAAGGCCCCTGGGCCAAAAAGTGTATCTTTGACTTATCAGAAAGAAGAAAAAACGCTTTCAAAAGCTTCTCTTATACTTCTTTCACAAAGTGTCCCTTTGGCTGTGAAAACATCATTCAATTCTTCCAGGAATTTGAACAAATAGAACGGACTAGCATAAAGCCAATAGCCAAAATAGTTTCTTTTTAATTCTGTTTTTATTAACCAAGGACAGTATCTCTAAATCTACTTTAAAAATTGTTTTTCAAAAATTCATGGCTCAGGAGGAACTGTTCTATTTAGAGGACCTATAATAATTTGATATCTATAATATATTTTGAGTAGTGCCTCAAGGGAGAAGAAACTTACGAGAAAAAACAGAAATTAGTGATGTTTTTGTACACGGCAAATAGGAGATTTATCCACATCTTACGTCTAAATCCACTAACCAAACTACTAATTTGAGATTCGCATAGACTTAGTGATCTCATATTCAAAACCTTCATAACTTCCTTACTATTGGTCCGATTCGTTTCAAACTTTTGCCATTCTGTTTCTGTCATTTTTCTGCGTTCATACACATCAACTTATTCCAAGGGTTGGATTGCCCTTTAAGAATTGAATCTCTGGATGCGGTATATAAAACAAATATTGACTGCTTATAATTCGGGTCACAGTTTATAACTAGGCCTATAGCTCATCGGTGATTTCGAGACTTTACTATGCCCCTCCACTTCATCTCGGGGCACAGTTCAATTTCGAGATCGGCTTAAGCAATATTTGTAACCGTGCCTCTCAAAGCAGTCAATGTTTGAATACTATTCAATGCACAGTATTTCAATGTTTTCTATAGACTTTAACATATTTATTTAACTTGAATATGTCGTCTCACACCCCCTCCCAGTGGCGTAATGAGCAATGAAGGCCCCGCGGAACGTTTTTGAAAGTGGGGGGGGGGGGGGAGGGGGGAGGGGGGGGGGGCTAAATTACTTACTCTCTTGGGTATGGAGTGAAATATATAGATGTATTCCCTGCCAAAGGATATTATTGCCTTATCAGGGATCGAACCCACGACCTTTTTCATTTCAAGTGGCAAGCCACCCGGCTACGACTTATCTACAAAAAAAACATGAACAGCATGGTTACAACATCACATGATCTGCTTTCTTTGTATGATCTTCAACAGAAAACACAATTCTATGCCATGAATCTTTTCGGAGCGTGACCAGATTCAAAGTATGCTTAAATGAGGGCATTGATTTATGTAGAAAAAAAATAGGATTAAGATCCCAAGCAACGCTTCGAAATGTTAAAGAAGATTAGGAAAATTAAAGTAGAGATTCGACCTTTGTGTCTAGACGTTCCATAATCCATTTTGTATTGGCATAATCTCAGAGTGATTACATTCACAGTAACAAATGAAACGGGATGCGTTTTTGCGGGTACTTGAGATTTAATAGAGGATGGAATCTTGTTACCCTGAATATCAACATCATGACAATAATAACAACTACGACACAAACTTTCCCAACTGAATATAAAATACGTTTACTTAAACGTTACACTGCTCCAATCTGCCCCAGGGAAGGACCCGGGTATCATTTTCGAATCTTTTGATCAATTTATACAAGTATCTGCACATGAAAAACTGGATGGAGCCGGCATGTCCAATCCATAGTACTCTCTGCATCAGGGCCGTCAACAGACGAGAACTTGTGTACAACCCCCCACAGCCCGTAAAAAGGCGACACTGTTTCCTCATTAAAGAGGGCGAACAGAGTTTACCTTCTCATATGGAATTTAACTGTGAGTACCACAAAGTGGGCTGTACGTATAACACCCCTCTGCATACAAAGAAGACGCACGGTTCCACTGCATTAAACAGGCGAACAGATGCCTACTTTACAGGCGGGTACATGTTATAAATAAACAGGATACCTGTTATCATCGGGGCCCTTACCGGAAAACAATAAATATTGAGCTCTGAAAAACTGGATGGAGCCGGCATGTCCAATCCAAAGTACTCTCTGCATCAGGGCCGTCAACAGACGAGAACTTGTGTACAACCCCCCACAGCCCGTAAAAAGGCGACACTGTTTCCTCATTAAAGAGGGCGAACAGAGTTTACCTTCTCATATGGAATTTAACTGTGAGTACCACAAAGTGGGCTATACGTATAACACCCCTCTGCATACAAAGAAGACACACGGTTCCACTGCATTAAACAGGCGAACAGATGCCTACTTTACAGGCGGGTACATGTTATAAATAAACAGGATACCTGTTATCATCGGGGCCCTTACCGGAAACCAATAAATATTGAGCTCTGCAAGATACAATGGCCAATTAAAATAATCCAAATCATATTCTCCAAAACACAACCTTCCCATGGGGTATTCTGCAGCAGTGTGTAATACACATAATAACCTTTATATGTATATATTAACATATATACACATACACATATATATATGCGAAGAGGCAAAAATGCCAATTTCCGCATGTCACAACGCAAATTCCAACAATTCGCGTGTTTAGATCACCCCCCCCCCGAGGCCACTCCGTGACCCCCTTTCGGATGAGGTGAGGGCGAAACAAACCCGATCTTCAGACCACTGATCTGAGAAACATGACCGGGACAAAATTCCCTCACGGCCCACGACTGCGGAGCCATTCGTTATAAAACCGCAGATATTCGTGCGACCAAGCAATTTGCTCCAAATCCGAGTAAACTTTCAATTTGATATAGCATTACCCTGCATGTCCTTTGGGAATACAATTCTCCTTTAATTCGTGAACGCACTCACTAAATAATGTTAAACCCACTGTATACAGCGATAAATCGGTATAACGAGGTTCTTAATTGGTCCCGTTAAATTTACCATGCTACAGCAGAAATGCCGTTGTATATAATCATGGACCTAATACAGGTAACAACAAAATATAATATAACGAGCTGGGACCAGGAATGTTATTCTGCTATATTAACAACATTGTTACATATGAAATCTCCTTTAATCGAGATTACCCTGTATCGTATATATTCGATTGCTTGACCTAAAGCATGTAAAACAATTTCCATGCATTATTGCATTTATATCTGTGAGACAAAACACATATCATGTCAATCATAACTTATCTCCTAGACCAACAAAACCATTATTACAAAATCGTATTGCTTGCAAAACAATAATGCCAATATATATAATCGAATTAACAACAACGACAACATATGGTATAACGAGCTGAGACCAAATTGTTACTCGGCTATATCAACAACGTTGTTATATATAAAATCTCCTTTAATTGTGATGCAGGAAAGCCCCAACCTGCCAAGCATTGCTTCGACATCAAGATTACTTGACTGAGGGGAAAAAACAAACATGATTAATCCGTTATGTTAATCACTTGACACGCTTCCTGACCACATAATATTTAGTAAAACATACTATCGAATACACTTGAAAAACGTAAGGAGGAAAATGAAGTTGGGGTTGGTGGAGGGTAAATTAATTTGCCACCGAATAATGTCTATGACCATCCTCTAAAAAATCTGCAAGGTGAATGAGGATTCTCACGCCAACACCGTGAGAACCAATATATCCCGGCTAAAATAATTCCATATATAAATTCGAAACATACATTGCGCACATTTCTTTTATAGATACGCGTACATGAAAGAAGCCGCGCGGCTGACTCAAAGGGTGTCGGCATGTTATTGTTTTCTATCAAGATGCCGCTAAGGGTCATCACAGAAGAGAAGCCGCCGCGAACTCGTGATGTCACTGATGAATGTAAACCATTTATATCGCCCTTCGTTCGATAAAATTTCTTACATTCACAGTAACAAATGAAACGGGATGCGTTTTTGCGGGTACTTGAGATTTAATAGAGGATGGAATCTTGTTACCCTGAATATCAACATCATGACAATAATAACAACTACGACACAAACTTTCCCAACTGAATATAAAATACGTTTACTTAAACGTTACACTGCTCCAATCTGCCCCAGGGAAGGACCCGGGTATCATTTTCGAATCTTTTGATCAATTTATACAAGTATCTGCACATGAAAAACTGGATGGAGCCGGCATGTCCAATCCATAGTACTCTCTGCATCAGGGCCGTCAACAGACGAGAACTTGTGTACAACCCCCCACAGCCCGTAAAAAGGCGACACTGTTTCCTCATTAAAGAGGGCGAACAGAGTTTACCTTCTCATATGGAATTTAACTGTGAGTACCACAAAGTGGGCTGTACGTATAACACCCCTCTGCATACAAAGAAGACGCACGGTTCCACTGCATTAAACAGGCGAACAGATGCCTACTTTACAGGCGGGTACATGTTATAAATAAACAGGATACCTGTTATCATCGGGGCCCTTACCGGAAAACAATAAATATTGAGCTCTGAAAAACTGGATGGAGCCGGCATGTCCAATCCAAAGTACTCTCTGCATCAGGGCCGTCAACAGACGAGAACTTGTGTACAACCCCCCACAGCCCGTAAAAAGGCGACACTGTTTCCTCATTAAAGAGGGCGAACAGAGTTTACCTTCTCATATGGAATTTAACTGTGAGTACCACAAAGTGGGCTATACGTATAACACCCCTCTGCATACAAAGAAGACACACGGTTCCACTGCATTAAACAGGCGAACAGATGCCTACTTTACAGGCGGGTACATGTTATAAATAAACAGGATACCTGTTATCATCGGGGCCCTTACCGGAAACCAATAAATATTGAGCTCTGCAAGATACAATGGCCAATTAAAATAATCCAAATCATATTCTCCAAAACACAACCTTCCCATGGGGTATTCTGCAGCAGTGTGTAATACACATAATAACCTTTATATGTATATATTAACATATATACACATACACATATATATATGCGAAGAGGCAAAAATGCCAATTTCCGCCACACGGGCACCGCCCGCCGCCACTGAGCGTATATATTTTTATCGCGTAATGTACGCATATAAACTGACATAGTAATTTCACCCTAAATTCTAATGGGTTCCTTTCGTTTCACTACGCGTTTTAAACGCGAACACGAACTTGAACCTATTGAATTCAACCAATTACCTTAATTTCATTTCAATACCAACGTTGTGCGATTTCGAAGCTTGAGCTAAATCAACCAACTAACCAAAATAACGTGATAACCACCTTTCGTTTTCAACCAAAAACAATAAATTAAACACCGTAATGACCTCGACTGTGACTATGCTCATGAAAGCACTCCGCAATAACAGTAAGTATAGTAAAACAAAGCCACGAACGGCTATATATATATATGAACTAAGTACACAAACTTGAACGTGAACATATTGAATCCAACCAATTAGCCAAAATAACGTGATAACTACATGTACCTGTCGTTTCCAACCAAAAACTATAAGTTAAAAGCACATTTATGGCCACGACTGTGACTAAGCTCATGAAAACACTCTGCAATAATCGGTAAATAAAACAAAGCCACAAAACGGCTATATATATATATATATGTACAAAGTATGCGAACTTGAACTTGAACATAATGCATTCAACCAATTACCATATCTGTTCAATACCCACGTTTTGAAATTTCAAAGCTTAAGCTAAATCAACCAATTAATCAAAATAACGAGATAACTACCTTTCATTTTAAACCAAAAGCAGTCTTCAATGAAAAACGCGTTCATGGTCCCAACTGTGACCAAGCTCATGAGAAAGCTTTGTAATTTTCATTAACTGAAATACACAGCATCAAAATCCGGGTATATATATGTAATAAACTTAACATGTTATTCGTAACCATTAGCCTAATAAGTCTCTTTCGCGTTACATAAAAGTTTTATGCTTTTAAAGCTCGAGCTAAATAAACCAATTACCCGAAACCTAATAACTACCTTTAAACATCAAAATGGGGAAACGCATACTGTATATATATATATATATATATATCTATACGTTAAATAAATCAACTTAACATCTTAATAAAAACCACTAGCCTGATAAGTCTCTTTTGCTATAACGTACGAGTTTTGTAATTACAAAGCTTGAGCTAAATAAAAATAGACCAATTACCCGAAACAAACGTGATTACTACGTTTCATTATGACTTGAATAACAAAAAACTCCACGAAAATCTATGCCATGTTTTCCAACCCCTTAATAAGGCTATGAAGAAACATATTATTTCCGGTCTCGGAGAGATGAATACCATCATTCCTAAACAGCTCGCGCCGCTCGTGCCTGATGCCCAGGTGAGTCAAAGCACTGCCCCCGATCGTGCGGCATATGCGCCTGGCGTGCTTGTTTAGAGCTCGCCGCGTCCGATCAATTTTGGGCTGCTCGTCTTTACTGAAGCCGCTGTAGGTCCTGCGAGGCAAAATATCCGACCAAATGATGCGGGCATTGGGGAAATGTTCGTGCAATTGTCCGAGTGTTGTATCCAAAAGCAAGAACAATTCGTCTTTTTTAGCTTGCCCGACGTCGTTCGTCCCCACGTGCAGAACGATGTGCGACGGAGAGGAACCGGGCCGCACCCATTGGACATGTCCACTTAGTTGACCTAGCTTAAGGCCCCTCCTTCCTCTCCAAACGACGTTGGCTGCCGACCCCAAACCTTGTTTTCCCTTACGATGCGCGAAGGCGGCTAACCAGTGGATCATGGAATCGCCTATGAGCAGGATTGTCCGAGACTGGCAACCTACAGCAGGAATGAAAGAAAAAAAGGAAAAACTTCCGGCAGCTCATTGTTGTTGAAGATTATGATTTACTCGTGTCAAAACCACCGATAAATTGTAACATTATTGATCTTCAACTGCCTCATGCATAAACATGAGTCAATTATACATTCTATTTAAACATAGGCCTCTCCGAAGAAATGATAATTCTTCTTAACACACTTCCTTAACTCGAATGATAATATATATATATATATATATATATATTTTTTTTAAACTTTGGTATTAAGGTGTATTTAGGTTTTGTTTCTATTCTGCTTCATGTCGCTTGTGTGTTAATATTGTAGTGTAAAGACCCCAAGGAAGAACAGTGGTGTTCTATCAACACTGTTGAATTGGGCTTTCCACCGATTTGTTTGTCTATGTACCTGTATAAATATTTTGTTGATTTCGGAAATAAAAACAACAACAAAGAAGTAAATATGGTACAATACATCATGAATTATGCAATAGGCAGCATATTGATACGCACATATCTCTTATGCGCGTCCGAGGACCAGCGCCCCATGTTCTGAATTTCTCCTGAGTCGAAACCGGCCATAGCAGCTGATGTGGCCGCACCTATTCTGAAAGAATGTGATGTAAATCGTGCTACTGGCAGATCCAAGAAGGACAAACACTTCCTTAAAACCGCCGTAAATTCCCGCCTAGTCACGTGATTCCCATCAAACCGACAGAAAAAGGCGCCGCTGGATTGCGGCCTGATGGCCATATAGTCTAGAACGGCCTGCACGGGGCACAATGGACAACCGTCAGCTTCTGGCATTAGGATATAACAACCTTGTCCCTGTTGGTCCGTTTTAGAAGATCGAATGTGCAGCCTAACGTGCCGCCTTGGTGCCGAACCATCTACAATAACATCCCGACCTTCCAGACTGACGTCAGACGTTGACCGAGAATTAGCAGTAAACTCTCCAATCCGCAAAAAACCCCAAAATGCTGCTAAGAAACATGCCTTGAACAGGATAGCATCGTAAGAATTACACACAGCGGGAAGCGCAGACAACAGTTTCTTGAGAATTGGCATAGTTATCGGACAACGCACATCCGTTCGAGAATGCCGACGGCGGCAACCGACTAACAAACGACTTACGACAAAGTGTTTAGTCACGTCTAAAAGCCCTTCCGTCTGCAAACGGGAAGATATGCCAGATATGTAGGTAACTATAGTTGAAGCTGCATATCCCTGCAGTGACAGGTAAGAAATAAACAGCGCCATCTGTTCGTAAGAGTACGGTGTATTGCTGGCTGGAAAATATAACAACAAGAACTTACGAAATGATTCCCACGCCTGCTGATACACTGCATGGGTATTACGGGCCCTAGATGAAACTAACAAGTCTGACCACTCTTGGTGAAGATCTTCCACAGATGGGGCGGCAGGGGCGTTGCCTCGTGATCTGCCCCTGGAGCAAGCTGACGGAAGCGGGAGGCCTGAAAACGAGAAAGAGCATCAGCAATGTTATTTCTCTCCCCTGGAACATAGCGAGCTCTAAACCTAATGTTGTGGCGTAGACAGATCAATACTAATTGACGAACTAGGAACATGATCATAGGACACTTAGAGGTCTGGGCGTTTACAACTGAGACCACGGTTTGGTTATCCGACCAAAACAATACTCTCTTATTGCCCAGGTCGCCACCCCATAATTGCAAACCCACTACGATGGGGAACAATTCGAGAAAAGCAATGGAATACTTAGGGGTGCAGACCCCCTCCGGCCATCTGCCCTGTGTCCACTTGCCGTTGAAATAGACCCCAAAACCAATACTCCCAGATGAATCCGAATAAAATTGCAAGTCAGGTGTGCTCCAAGTATGGCGTTCGCCAAATAATACTCTACCATTGAATTCCAAGAGAAAATGTAGCCATGCCTTTAAGTCCTCCCGCGCTCCTAACGAAATCCGAATCATATGATGGCGCTCTTTAACGCCTATTGTCAAATCAATTAGCCGCCGCAGAAAGGCTCGCCCTGGAGCAACCGCCCGGCAAACAAAGTTCAGGCTGCCTATGACTGACTGCAATGTTCTTAGCGTCACCTTTTCTTTACCTAAGACTGTGCTAATTAACGCCTGAAGTGACAAGAGTTTGTCTTGCGGGACTCGAACTTGACCAACCACTGAGTCTATCTCCAAACCCAGAAAAGTGATCTTTGTGACTGGACCTTCTGTCTTTTCTGCGGCAATGGGTACCCCGAACCGTTCACACATGCTCTCGAAACTGCGTAGCAAATGTTTGCATTCGGACTCAGATGCCCCTACGAAAAAGAAATCATCCAAATAGTGAAGAGTATTGCAAGAGTCGGCTACCTTGCGACAGCAATATTCAAGAAATGTACTGAACTTTTCGAATGTTGAACATGCAATCGAACACCCCATGGGCATGCATCTATCATAGTAGAACTGTCCCTTGACGCAAATACCTAACAGGTCAAAATCATCCGGGTGAACGGGCAACAGGCGAAAGGCTGACTTAATGTCAGCCTTCCCCATGCATGCGCCCCCACCAAATGCTTGCACTAACAAGACTGCGTCATCGAGTGTAGAATATGCAACTGAGCAATCCTTTGGATCTATCTGTCCATTGACCGAATTATTCCTAGGCGCGGAAAGATGTTGTATCATTCGAAACTCCCCCGGGGTCTTTTTTGGAACTAGCCCGACAGGAGAGCAACGGAAATTTTCAAAGGGGGGTGATTCAAATGGCCCGACTATCCGCCCTAGCTCTACTTCATGCTTCAATTTAACCAACAAAACATCTTCCCTTTCCCGTGCTGATTTCAAATTAATTGCTTTTACCGTGACTCTAGGACCCTTGTATCCTAAGGGGAATCCCTTTGCAAACCCTTCATGTAAAAATTGTCCATCGCCCTTCTTAGTGTATGATTTCAGAAAGGGGATCATACGGAGCAGCCTAATCGGAGTTGGTGCGAGGGATCTAAAGCTTTCTTTTCCCAAGCGTACATTGGGATCTCCCGTGCGAGGTCTGGCCGCACTGCTGGCATCGGTGGGCGTACACACAGTCTTGCTTGACGCACCGGCCACTATTGAAGTTAAAACAGAAGCGCAAGCCCCCCGATCCACGCCCGAAAGGACGCCCTGTGGTCTGTCTGCGGCCCGCATTGCCTTCCCATTGATTTGTCTGGCCGTAGGGGCTGCCTTCACGAAATGCATTCCCGTAGTAGGCGGGGGTTGATTGCGTGCATGGTGCTGTGGCAGTCATGAGCCACAATTCACTGTCAATGACAGCCCATGATCTAGTGGGTTCTCTTGCTTGCCTCAGCCTAAACTGCAAATCGTATGTGTGCCAGCCGTTGCCGCCAAATCTAGCCGCCGTCCGGACGGTGTCCATATACTTATACATCTCTAATCCCCGAACTACATGCTTCTCGGTGTATATAGAGGCAAATACCAGAAATGCGCTGGTCCATTGCTCTATTGAGGTTATTCGCGGCACAACTCGCTGCGGTTGTACCTGCAATGTCGACCCCGACAGTGCAATAACCATGGGTGCACTGCCGTCTGGCACGGGGACATTTTTTAGCAAGGCCCCTAAATCAACAAACTCGCCTTTCCAGATTCTGTCCCGCAATGCGCGAGGAACAGCTGACCCCAGCGCCTCCCGAGGAGTTGCCCACACGGGAGGGTCATTGATCATAAGCCCCCCCTGCTGCGCCAGCTCGGGGCCCACATTTAAGTTTAATGTCTCATTACCCGAGCAAACAAGCGGCCAAGAATCGTACTCACTTGCGGATGGACCAGGTACCCGCTGCTCCACTCCGGCGTTCGGCTGCGGTGCCTGGACGAGAGGCTCTGATCCGGGCTGGGAAGGCGGAGCTGTTGCAGTTGCAGTTCTCCGTGGACGTGAGGACCCGGCCTGGTCGACAGTTGTCCGCTTGGACTTCTGCTTAGCCTTCGGCATTATAATTCCAGACGCGATGATACAATTAACGAAGTTATGAAGTTAATATAAAGTTAACCAATGATGAACTCCAAATGTACAAAATTCCAAATCCCGTCGTCGTATATAATTATTCCGAAGAACTAAGTTGAAGTAAAAAACCGATGTGGAATCAAAGTATAGTAGCATCGACTACCATATATCCTCAATAAAGTCCAATAAATTAATTTGCCACCGAATAATGTCTATGACCATCCTCTAAAAAATCTGCAAGGTGAATGAGGATTCTCACGCCAACACCGTGAGAACCAATATATCCCGGCTAAAATAATTCCATATATAAATTCGAAACATACATTGCGCACATTTCTTTTATAGATACGCGTACATGAAAGAAGCCGCGCGGCTGACTCAAAGGGTGTCGGCATGTTATTGTTTTCTATCAAGATGCCGCTAAGGGTCATCACAGAAGAGAAGCCGCCGCGAACTCGTGATGTCACTGATGAATGTAAACCATTTATATCGCCCTTCGTTCGATAAAATTTCTTAAACACCACTTGCACAAAATCTACAAATTATTTGTTCATAAACCTACATTAAAATATGTCTGGTTTGTAGTCTTTCAAATAAAATTGAATTTTGAGAGATCTTTTGTGTCAGACTATGAACTGTAGGTGACAATATTTGGCACCTTTCCAGATTCTAAACGTCTGACCATAAAGTGAAAATGTTATTTGTGGTTTATTATCCCTGTTGATTTCACAAACTAACAAACAACCAAACAAACTTCATGGATATCTATGACCATTACGATTGTAACAGAAAACAATGTAAACTTTATTTACTCTCAAGATCCATGTCCCCTAGGAACTTTCACATCGCGGGAAAATCAAGAAATTTCTATAAAGGTTCAAACGCGAAGATTTTCCGTGAAAAATATCTTGTTGAAATGCTGCTTAATGACAATTGTCAGGGTCTTATAATTAGATTCAATCTGTTTTCAAATTCATTTTATTAAGTTTGAACATTATTTTACAAATCTACAAGTACATGTACTCTCATGAAGCTAAAGACTGTAACGACTACTTAAAAATACACATCAAAAGCCAAGAGACATACAATATGAATAACTTTATTTGTACACACCTAGTAATTTTGATTTCAAGAACGTAAATACAAAATCTTCTAATGATATTTTGATTTACATGTGAAATAATAATAAGTCGATAGCTTGAAAGGTTTTGAAGCTCATCTGAGCTTTGAGTTTACTAATGTTATTAGGATCTATGAAATTCAGATTTAGAATAACAAAAATGATTAACAGAATAACATGGATTAGTCATTAAACAAAAACAAATAAACTGTAATGTTTTAGCTGTCAAATGAGACTAAATATATTACATTCAGTTAGTTTTGAAATTTTGACCTTTTGCTTATTTATGGAATTGCTCAATTCTATATTTCACAGTACAGTATACGAACATGAACATTTTACTTTAGTATAGTCTGTTTTTAAGGAAGTACACGATATAGATGACCTATGTAAATTATTATCAAGAATATTTAACACTGCCACTGTAGAGTCAAATTGAACATTTCCATTTCTTTCATTCTAGGTTTCGCATGCATGAGGGAATGGTACAAATGAATATAATTCATTATATTTGTACATGTTGTAACTATTACATCATTATATGGATTTACATAACATTGCTCTACCTCCATTACACATCCACGACATTATTGTTCTTCTACTCTTGTTGCATAACTATGTCTATCACTTGACTGAATTGTAATTTATCAAAATATACCAACCCAATGATTGTATTAGTAGAGTATATGAGACATTATCAAATATATTAGTTCATTGTGTAAACTTTATACTTTGTGATCCTTTGATATATTGACGTTTTACACTTTAAAATATACCAACCCATTGATTGTGTTGGTAGAGTATATGAGACATCAAAATATATTAGTTCATTGTGTAAACTTTATAATTTGTGATCCTTTGATCTATTGACGTTTTACGCTGCAAACAGGAGTTGGATAATTCACTCGTGTTGGGTGAAAAAAGCGTGGGGAACATGCATGTTTGTTGGGTAATATTTTACCTAACACTGGGTAAATCTTGCCCTATTTTGGCGACATTTGACCAACTGTTGGGTTAAGTCTTTTGAAGCAAACAAACACATTTCCCTTTTTAACCAAACGTGAGTACAATTGTATCCAACTCTAAAAGACAAAGTTGAGTTCTGGTCATGCGATTGCATTGTGAAAGAAAAGGTGTGGAATGGATCAGAAAAAGTTGATCATGTAGCATGTAAGTATTGGTGTGTATTGCAAGCCGGTTCTGGAGTCATCAAAATCATAATAAATTTGACCCAGTCTTGGTAAAGTAACAAGCACTGTACACAGAAAGATGTATATGGGACTACACAAATGGTGTCGGGCCTACTTACCATGATTTCCTTATCTTTCCATGCTCATTACTCAGCCAGTATACATTTTCTACCAAAATTGTTTGGCAAATGACATTTATTTGTAATCTTGAACATTCAGTGTAAGTTTCGTTTGATTCTGTGAGAATTTATTTTCTTTTTTTTAACCAGAACTCAAGTTTATCTTTAATATAGTGTTCTGTTATTTCAAGTAGCTATTATTCATACACGTCAATTTACCAAAGGCGTGGCATTATAGTGTATTGCAAAAATACTGTTCATATTGCTATAATGATATACTTTTACCTGGAGATTGTCCTAATATTCCCGATCCTGTTGAAACTAATAAGATGACTTGAGTCCAGAATAAAGTCAGAGAATCCATTGCGGATAATCAATTAAAATCCATTCACACAATCATGGTAAAAGTTTTAACATTGAGTAGTCCTATCCACGCTCTGAGCAAGGGCGAGTATACAACTAACGTACAGGAAACTATGGGTGTGCGACGTCTTTTCAGATTGTGTATGCTACATTATATTTTCCTATTCCTCTTTCCGAAACCAAAGTTCACCCAAAGTGAGAAATATCTTTTGAAATATTCATATAGTTAGTGCAGTCAACCTTATAGAAATATGTCAACGTCATAGTCAATGGTACAATTGGGGTGTGTGTGTGTGATATGCGGGATGCGACCGACCAGAAAAGTTCTTTCTTTTGTCAATTTTTTTTTATTCATTGTATCTATAAACTGCAACAGGGCACCGCCTGTTTGTAGAGTACTCCATACATGAAGTCCACAGTTCGCCAAGTATCACCCCATGACGTTCTGAGAATGATCCTATTTGTAAAATATTTGTGCAACAAAAGAAAATAGAAATTGAGTGATAAATCTCTACCAGGTTTCCACAAGACGAGCGGATGCCATCTATATAAACTATATAAATGTATGTTATATAGGAATTGTACCCTCTCTATATTTATTTCATCCTAGAGTATGGCAAATATGTAACCCTAACTCTGACACTAGTGCTAAACCGAACCTTTAGCCAAGATTGCGTTCCCAACCTTTAATCTATAACTTTGACGAAAATATAACCCGAAGCAATTGTCGCAGGTACAAATGTTCGGTCGCCAGTAGAGGTGAGTGCTACCTCTTAAATTCCTAATGCATTGTTGCGATTTTCAACGATCTTGCCGTTTTGTGTTCATGATGTGGGTGTTTCTGCTTGCCACTACATTTATCTTAAGCTATCTGACACTAAATGAACTTCATCTTTTTCGAATTTATAATAACCCAATCTCACCGCTAAACCAACTCAAAACCCAATGATACCATTTCAAATCTTGGCCTTTCTCGGATTTTGTTCAGTCCGTCATCGATCTAGCACTAGGGACTTTTAGATTTGCACGTAAACAGCTTTGACTGCAACGTGTGACGTCATTTTAAGGCACTGCGCATGCGTCACGTCATCTCAGTCGGCGATCGAGAATGCGTCAACCTTGATTTTCCTAAATCTAGTACATGCATACATACATATATATCGATATTTATATAGCGCCTTTACATCACTATGAACATGACTGACAATGAGAGCGGACAAAATATACAGTTCCTCAGGTAGACAAAGGAACATCCCTTCACTGCTATTATGTAAAAATGTGTAGAACAGGTGTCACATGCATATTCACCTTTTTACATAATAGCTGTGAAGGGATGTTCCTTTGTCTACCTGAGGAACTGTATATTTTGTCCGCTCTCATTGTCAGTCATGTTCATAGTGCATAAACATGCTCAAGGTACTAGTATGCCGCGTGCGCATAAAATATACAGTTCCTCAGGTAGACAAAGGAACATCCCTTCCCTGCTATTATGTCCAAATGTGTAAAACAAGTGTCACATGCATATTCACCTGTTGTTCTACACATTTTTACATAATAGCAGTGAAGGGATGTTCTTTTGTCTACCACAGCAATTGTTGAGGGTAGAATGAGGAACTGTATATTTTGTCCTCTTTCTTTGTCCGTTATGTTCATAGTGTTACTTCCTGCATGCATGTTTATCGTCGAGTGCAATCTAAAAGATTTCTAACTGTAGTCAACATGGGCAGTTGAGTACGTTGACACGCATGATCAGTCGGCGTTTGTAGTGTTCTCGTCCACTCAATCTAAAAGTCCCTATTGGTCTTGTCTGGACTGGAGTATCAACGCTGTTGGTTATATGAAATGTTTTTTCAACTGATACAAGTCAACGAGGTTTATGTTCACTATAGTGTTTACAGTATGAGTGATAGCTCTATTATTAGTCAAATTTATTAT
The DNA here is from genome assembly GCA_035222895.1 of Strongylocentrotus droebachiensis. NCBI lineage: Eukaryota > Metazoa > Echinodermata > Echinoidea > Camarodonta > Strongylocentrotidae > Strongylocentrotus > Strongylocentrotus droebachiensis. The sequence goes on from JAVYIG010005233.1 coordinate 20,005, forward strand.
ACAAATTGCGAGAAATTTTAAATTGCATTTGATTCAAGCGAAATGAGCATAGAAGCATTGAACGGTCGAGTGATGTTATCAAAAGGTACAAAAGGCTTTGATTCTCACTAGCAAAGATCATCGCTAGATGGCGTGCTTCATCTACGATGGTTTCTTCCAATTAAACTTGCCTACACAGGGTGAGTCAGAAAAAAAGTGAGTCTTGTAAAGATTGTCTGATGTTCAGTCATCCATGCAGAGATCCAAATGAAAAAGGTACATATGTGTACTGGGAGGATTATTCTATCAAGACATATCATGAAACCAATGATTAAATATTCATACTTCAAACTATTCAACTTTTAAAAAGTGGAACATTTTTTCTGACTCACTCACCGACTGATGACCCATCGATTCCCGGTATTTGGTAAACATGTCAATACCACTTTAGCTCGGGGATTATGTTACGTAATGAAACTCTTTTTGTTTTTGTTTCCAGTATGTAAATGTAGGTGACCAATAAGATGTCACAGGACTGACAGGAGAACCACCAGCAAAGTGTCTCCTTCGATCGGGTGCTGGTGCTGGTGTTCTCCCCAGACGGATCGACCACACGTCTTCCCAAGGGAATGCCAGACTCTCAAAATCCAGCAGTTTTTTTAGAGAAAGCAGTGAAGATGACTGGTATTATTTTTTTTGGACAAATTTGTTTTAGTCATTAAAAATTATTCTCTAGTACGTCCATTTATTTTTCTGATGTTAAAGGCATCGTTTAGTAAAATCTGAGATGCATGGCCCTACGTGTTATCAGTGTCTGTGATATGGTGTAATATAAAAGCCCTAAACAAAAAGTGCGCGTCAAAATGATAATGAAGTGCCTCAAAAAAATACAAATCTTTGAGTGACCGGTTTTACCATACTCATTTCCCTCAATAGACTGACCTAACTGTTTATAAATATGATTGCAGCATGAGCTAAATCCAGGATTTTGTTTCAGAATTTGAGGCAACGTTACCGAGTAACTTTGAGAATGTTAAGATGGTCTGAAAATCTCTCAGGGTACCGCATTAAATACAGGTAGTTCAAAGGTCATTCCCTCTACGTATTGACAGTGTTTAGATGTGATTTTAATGACAATTTCCAAAATTGTATTTTCTTTGTATATGTACATATTCATAGCCGTGATTCATAAGTTGTAAGAAAGAGAATTTGAAATATCAATATTGCTATTTAAAAAAGAAAGTTGTGATGTCCATTGTACAATTTTAACAAAATGACATTTCACGTATGTTGAATAGCAACACTTGGTAACGTTTATATGGCTTTAGAGATTAGGTGTTTCTTTCTATAAAGCCTTTAATATCATGGAGGTCTATTTTTATTTCAGCTGCCTGAATTTCCTGTTACAATGATAGCATTGATAACAATATTTAAGTTTTAATAAATTATATCTTTGGATATTATTACTTTTGTTTAGCATTCTGAAATGTGGCTACAAGTTTTTCTTGTAAATATATATCTTTTTTGGCAGGTTATGTGTATTTCTTTTTTGAAGTGGATCCAACACATAATGCGATTGAATAGAATTATATATGTATTATTTTGTTTGTATTTTATAATCATTATTTTTTTTTTTAAATGTATTTCTTTATTTATTCATTTGTGTTGAAAAGACAGGTTGAAACAAAAGGCTGAAGTTAGGTAAAATTGTTTTAGGTGCAGGAAGCAATATTTATGAAATAAAGTCTTCGGTTGTAGAGACAGATAAAATATTATTTTCTTGTAGTTGAATAAACTCTTTATCTAGTAACCCAACATTCATTCATCAAAATAAGCGTGTATATTGGGTTTGGTCATGAACTGGAATAAATAACTAGATGTTACCTATCATATTATCCATAGTATTGAAAACATAACGTGATTTCTATGAGCTTGATACATCTTTACGATAATGTGATTTCTATGAGCTTGTCACATCTTTCCGATCAGTATGCCTCTTTTAAAACGGCAACGCAGCATTCATCTCACTAGTACCTTGCCGTGTGTATAGCCTCCCGTGTATAACACGTGCACCAGCGTAGTGTTACACGCATGAGTGTAGCGATTATTGGCGTGTGGTTCTGAGGGGCTGCCAATTTGTTCCCGATGACTTCGGCGTTTTGTGAGCTGTAAAATGCAATGATTATTCAAAAATTTCTCGTTAGTGTGCAAAATGTTTTCTAAAGTACATCAGGATTCGGATTTTGCATATTTTAAAGGTAATTTTAAGATGTTTTTTGCGTAGTGACGAGTACCATGTGTACGAAAGTTAAATACTAGGGCGTTGTCGGTGCCTCGTCCCATGACATAATAAGGACTTTTAGATTTGCACGTCGAAATAGTGGACTACTACGTGTGGCGTCCATTTAAGGTACTGACAGTGCCTTACAAGGACGTCACCTTGCTTTAAAAGGACATCACACGTAGCAGTCCACTATGTTGACGTGCAAATCTAAAAGTCCCTAATACCAAGTGAGAAGTGACGTTACTCAGTCTGCATCTGACCGAGGTAGGACGCGATTAAACATCAACAAAATATAACAGAACGAACAAAATTCGTGACAGAACAAGTTGAATCTCGGATTTCATTTTTAACCTGGGCCTTTTCTTTTTTCTACTGTTATATTTTTTTTTTTGTAGTATCTATACCATCGCCTCCGGACACTGAAATTTCAGGACGTAAGTTTAAAGAATATTCTCTTCATAATCGATATGGTGTTCAATGTCTTTGGTTTAGGTTTGATTGTTTGAGTGGAAATGCCTCCATCTGTAGGGACTGGTTTTCGGGGCTGTATGCTTTCAAGATCCAAATAGAACTCAGCTAGTGTTCTCATGATAAAGGTCTAAAGCACCATCATGATCATTATCATCATCATCATCATCGTCTTCATCATTATCATTATCATCATTATCACCATCATACACATCATCATTCTCATTATCATCATTCGTATCATCATTAATTCATCATTACCATGATATTCATTTTCATTATCATCACCATCAACATCATCAACATTCTAATCACTATCATTATAATCATCACCATCGTCATCAGTTTTCTCAAAATAACATACTATGCCATTGTGTACCCTTACTTTCATTATGCTATTAATGTTTGGGGGCAATGCTGCTTTAATTCTTTAAAGATAGATTGTTTAAATTACAAAAACGTGAATAAGAACTATTAATCATGTTTTTATTTTCTTGACAATACCAATCTAATATTTTACTCATTAAACATGTTACAATATAGGGATGCACAGTATATTCATTTAAAGTAGGTGGTTTCAAGCATTTATGTCATAACAATTTTTCTCGTGATTCCATTCCCAAATTTTGTATATCAAACTGTTATATTCATAGTTATAGTAATATAAATGCTCAAATTTTTCATTTGCCATTGATTCGTACAGTACTCAACCAAAAACTAATTATTTTCCAAGGACCATTCTGTGGATCGCTCTTCTTTGTTACATACATAATTCTGCTAGTGTAAATGTATTAAAACGTAGGTATAAATATTTATTTTGGTAAATTGCAATAATCATTTGAGATCAAGAACTGTTCCGTCTGTTTGTATTTATGTTTGTTGTTTTGATTCGTGTCTGGAATAATGTTTAGTAACGAATATATTTCATATTTTGTATTATCGAAAATGGGTCAACCTTTATAAGGATTATATTTCCTTTCAGGTTGTTGCCTATTAAGTTTATTTTTATGTGCTAGTCCAATATGTTGTTCATGTGTATTTTATGTAATAAATCCGATTGTTACATGTAATTTTTTTGGTAAACTGAATTGAATAAAATTGAATGGAATCGATTTAAGAATAAGCCCCCTTTTCCAGTTACTCTTGCCAATGTTTAGTTTCATTTGATTCAGCGTTATGTGAGATTATTTTGTTGTTGCTTTAACAAACAAAAAAAAAGAATTAATCTGTTCACGTTGTTCTCTGTAAATGAAAATGAAGATACGTAAAAATTGCTGACATTTATATTGTGTTTTTTCTAAAGCTTCCAATTGTCTTAATTTGGAATAGGTACATCCTCATAATCAGCACCCTCCTTTATTTTGTTTGCATACTGCGCAACATTCTGGTTTTCTTAAACCACGTTAGATGATGGTACACGTCTTTCTCCTGGTGTTTTGGACGAAGCCGTTGAGGTGATTGCCATCTCCTGGTATGTCCTACCTGCCTCGGGTCTGGGTCTTAGGTCCATGTAAGGATCTGGTTCGTTCTCTTCAGTCCTGGTTCGTACTTTGCGTCTGTTACAGACAAAATAATCACATGAATAAATGCATATTAATCCACATTCATCATTCTACATCCAAGTATTAAATGGGTACCCGGTAGGATGCATACGCCAGCGCATACGTCTTTGTAGTTTCAGTGCTCAGGATTAAAAAAGCGCTGAAATCCTCCCCAGTGGATGGAAACGATGGATACATTGTGAGCGGGCAAGCCTGAATCTTAATACCGGGGTGAAGCGCTTAGAAACATCGTCGATGTATTTTATACCCGACTATTATTAGGTGATCTGCCGTGTAGCGTGGCAGAGCACCTATTGATTTCGTCAGAATCTATCCTTTCCCCCCTTTTTTTTCACCCTTTCTTTCTGTATGGATTTTTTTCGCTTCATACCTATTATGCATTATAATTGATTCTAACGAAGATTACTTTTTTTTTATTACTGATGCGTGACGTCATCTAGGCGCCATTTTGTTAATTTCCATTATTGACCATATTTCTGTCATACAAAATGTACATTATCATTTCTGAAGGATATATCATATGCATAAACTGGACGTCATGGGTAAACTTTTGGCGGTTCACACCCTTTGGTCAAAACCATGTCCTTGCGCGCATCAATTCTTATTGATAGCGCGTAACAATACTTATTGGACCAATTTACTACACGTTTCATACCTTTATGTAACATTCCAAAAATTGTGCGAGCGCGAATGCATACGCGCGCGTTTTACGTGTGCCGTCCGTACTGAATATATTAATCTAACTTGTTCACATGTTGCTGAGACTATTTTTTGCAAGGGCGCCATCTATATGCGTTCCCGAATAATCAGAAATATCGTGGAGAAGGGGGCGCGGGAGGGGGGGGGGGGGTTCATAATGGCCCCGGCCTTATTAGGGTTAAACACTATTATTATAGATCATAATAACAACTCAGTTAATGTCTTCATGATTATGGTCAAAAGCACCATCATCAACATGATGATAATAATAAGTATTATCATCATCATCAAAATCATCGTCATTATCATCATCAACATTATCACCATCATCATCATTTTCAAAATTATTATAATTCTGATCATCATCATCATCGTCACCATCATGATCGTCATCAACATTCTAATCACCAGCATCATCACCATCATCAACAATATCATCATCATTCTAATTACTATCTCCATTATCATCAACATCATTCTCATCATCGTCAACATTTTCATTCTCATCATTATCATCACCACAATCATTACCATCATCATGAATCATCGTCATCATTCAAATCACTTTCATTATCATCAACATCATCATTCTCAACATCATCATGATCCTCATCATCAACATGATTATAGAAGCAATCATCATCGTTTCATCATATTCATCATTATCAATCTCATCATTAATCATTATTAATAAAAGTGAAAAAGAGAAAAAACGAAACCGAGAATTATCGATGTTTAATCATAATTTAATTAACATTTAATTATAATTAATAAATGACACACATTTGTAAAGTTGAGATCCTCTTCTGTCATTCGATGCAACTCATATGATGCATATTTAACGCATGAGTTATTACAAACAATTTGAAGAGAGGGTACCAAAATGCCATTTGGCGGGCGGTATCTGAATTTCATAGGGAAAAATCGAATTTCTAGAAAGTTCATTTTTGCCCTTTTTATATGACACCTCAATCAGGAAAAATGAGCCAGGAATAACAAAGTTCTGTTTTTTTTTTAAGTGATGCTTGCATTCCCATAATTTGATTAAACAGATTGGTTTTCACTGGCTGCCTGCCGTAGCAACAAATAGAGTTGACAAAAGACTTAACTCCGTTTAGTTGACGATCAGCCATGCGTCAAGTATATCGTCTTCTTTGTGCATGGCTGATTGTCAACGAAACCGAGTTAATTCCTTGTCAACTCTGTTTGTTGCGTCAAGTCTTTCGTCTTCTTTGTGCATGGCTGATTTTGAGCCTAATTGGACAATATCACTCTGGATAGGTAAAGAAATTACCAACATTTGTTAGATACATAATGAACCTTACATTTTGACATGCAGGACAAAATTGAACAAAGTATGACAATATTTAGGGAGCAGTATTTTAGCATTTGACATGTTAAATGTCTTACTCCAGAAGATCTATTTTGTAGTTTTCTATTTTTATCTCAATGTGTAAGCATGGGTTGCTTACGTATTAACAAATTTACCTTTGTCTATGCGTAATTGTTTCCTGCCCTCTCTTCAATGTAACACTTTTGTCGTGGAAGTTGAGCCCCCCCCCCCCCCTCAAAGAAGAAAGAAAAAAGAATGTGTTAATGATTCATTCCATAATAGAATATGAAAAATTATACATTTACAATTAGTGTTAGTCTGGAAGTTAAAAAAAAACTGTTTGTGAGTATTAAAACAGTAAAAAAAGAAAATTCACATTTTAGAAGGAAAGAAGTATTTTCTTTTATGACATTTTGTTTCAAGAGTTTTTTTTTTATTGATGGTTTGGTTGATGTACTTACCTTCGCTGGTAGCAAAACAGCATTAGTAGAACAGATATGATGATGAATTGCAAAACAATTACAGAAGCTAATACGGGGATAAGCCATGGCATACACTGTCTAACAGCATATGGTGTGGAAGCTAGAACAATGAATAAATAAGGAAGATTTAATTAGTGCACCGATTAATTTGAGTGTCTTGTCTACATGTTGGCTTTAAGAGAAAGGACTATTGAAAGATAAAAACTTGGGATGGCATTATATTTTTCATAAGATTATGTTGGAAACAGAAATAGTGGTCAAATGAATATTTCATTAGTCCCAAACGAGGTTATATATACGTGAGTTCGAGCCCATGCATGACACTTATGTCCATGATCAAGGAGTTTCACCAACATAGCTCCTTTCCGCCACAGTGTTAACTGGGTACCCGGTTGGATGCATATGTGTTATATTTTTTGGACTCTCTACCGTCCGATCCTTATTTTCCTCTAATAAATAAACAACTTCTTAAGATGCGAATAATGATGGGCAGAGTTTGTTTTACTTGTCTTATATAAAAGCCCTTAAAGATAAACTTGAGTTCTGGGAAAAAAGGAAAGTCAATTCTCACAGAATCAAACGAAACTTAAACTGAATGTTCAAGATTACAAATAAATGTCATTTGCGAAACAATTTGGTAGAAAATGTATAATAGCTGACGAATGAGCATAGAAAGAAAAGGAAATCAAAGTAAGTAGCCCCGACACCATTTGTGTAGTCCCATACACATCTTTCTGTGTTAAGTGCTTGTTATTTGACCAAGAATGGGCCAAATTTATTATGATTTTGATGACTCCAGAACCTTGCATTGCACACTTATACTTACATGCTACATGATCAACTTTTTTCTGATCCATTCCACACTTTTTCTTTCACAATACAATCGCATGACCAGAACTCAACTTTATCTTTAACTTGCACGAGGAAATACAAAGAGTCTTCCACATCCCAGTCTATTGAAAGCATCCCCCTTCTTCGATGAAAATAAAAGACATTCGAGTAGGGGGTTACACCTCCCTTGGATACCCAAGCAGAATTAGTTAATGCTCACCAAAGAACCGCACGTATGGAAAAGAGCTCGATTATGTTATTTGTATTATTTGACAGGGTACACTGATGTCAGGTATATTGTATGCTCTGTTTTAAATACAGTCCAGACTGCGGAGCAATGAGTTATCTACAGCTACTTCTCCTAAATCAAAAGTGGCGAACGCTACCGGCCGCAGGCTGCGCTATATCCAATTCTCGATTGCTACATCAAGATGTTTACTTGGCGTTTGGTCTATATCATTTGGTCTATGCTGTTTGTTAAGTTGAAGGGTCAACCTTTCAAGTTTCAGGTTTACGCACCTATACTACGGCTCATTCAGAGGAAGATGTAGACAAAGTCTATGAGGATTTGGAAAAGGCCATGAAGCATTGTAAGTCACAGGTAATAACTTTCACCACGGCTGATAGCACAGTAGGACCTCATGAACTTTGAACCAGTACTGAAAGAATATGGAGATAAACTAGAAATGCAATCGTGTCACAACGATGTGCGTGCAATGACGCCATGTTTCTACGTGTCAAACGAAGGAGCTACTCTCGGACTATCCAGAGCAATATGAAAGAAGTCTGTAGCTTCTGTGATAGTGGAGATAGTTAGGGCGAAAGAAAGGTCACCAAAACGGCCCGAAACGGAAAAATTGGTGCCTGGACGGTCACGCATGAGGGTTTCCGGAGAACGAAGAATTTAGTGACCTTGAAGGAATGCTAGAGACTACGCCTACGAATTTTGAAGGGAATTGGAGTAGAGGAAGGGATCTAGAAAGGGCTCGCAAGCACTGCGTGCAAAACCAATATGACTTGGTGCATGATGAACATGTTACGACGCGTGCTTTGGCACGAACGGCCGCCCATACTAACACAACCGAATAACAGTCTTAACAAATGACGTCATGGAAACTCGGCGGAATTCGTACTTGTTCAAATGTGATTTACTCACAATTTTGTGCGTGAACATATACCATACTTGGTATCATTCGAAAGGGCACTTCAGTGCGGTCAGTTTGACACCATTGTCATCTGCGCAAAACGTACTGCACGCATCAAACGCGCTAATACGTAAAGCATAGTAAATTCATCATTTTTGGCGATAACTTGGCGAATAGGGCATTACAATTTACCAAACTTAGCAGACAGTTGTCACGTATATGGATACATGTGTCTGCCAAGTTTCATTGATGTAGGTATAACGATCGCCGGTTTAGAGCAAGTTGAAGTTATTTCTCAATTTTCTTGAAAATGGCGAATTCGGAGGGCAATTTTCTCATATTTGGTCAGTTATAGGGTATATAATTTTGTATATGGCTGGAAAGGGCATATCTTCAAGTATCTAAATCCAAAAAAGGGTACGGGTTTGCCAAGCCATTATGGAGATACGGCCACAGAGAGAAAGCCAATTCCCAGAACTTTAGAGGGCGCTATTTATGTTTTGCATAGTCATTGGAGCATGAAATTTGGCATGGCTATGTGCAATTATGAGATAAGGATAATGTGAGATTTAAACACAAAACGGAATTTATATGAGAAAGTTATGGCAGTTTTAGATTTTTAGGGGTCCATTTTTTAAGAATTTGAGAGATTTTTGACGCAGTCAGTTTCAGATTTGAATTTTGAGTACGAAGATGGCATTTTGAAGGTCAGGTTATACGTCGCAGATGAAAGAACATCTCTTAGACTATCTAGAGAAATTTGTTCGAAATGTGTAGGATCTAGGATAGTGGAGATAGGAAGGAAGATAGAAAGGCCTTAAAATGGACCAGAAACGGACAAAATGGCGCCTGGACGGTTATGCATGAGTGATTTCGAAAATCGAAAAAGTAGGTGACCTTGATGAGATGCTAGAGACTATGCCTATGAAATTTGAAATGAAAAGGACATGAGGAAAGCACCTAACTAGGAATCACAAGCACCATGTGTAAAACGAATGCGATTTTCTGACGAGGAATATAAGGAGGAGAATATTAATGGGGCAGAATGTGAACGAAAACAAGGCAATGACGAAGGTTCGTCATTGCAATTAGTTTACAAGTCACCATTTACACAAACCTGTTTTTTCAAAATCCGAGACGACTGTGGACTTTGAAAACTCCAGGCGACAAAACCAGACACCAGATTGACTACATCAACATGAACAGGACATTCCGAAATTCCATACGACAAGCTAAATGATATCTCGGAGCTGAATGCCAAATCGACCATGTTCTCCTCATCAGTCACATGCATTTCAGGCTAAGAAAGTTGAAGAAGACGGAGGCAAGCCAACGATTAGAACTTGACCTTTTAAGAGAGAGAGAGCAAAGGAATGACGGAAAAGTAGAGTGGCATATTAATATCTAGATAAACAGATCCGAAAGATGAGTAACGAAGCCTAAGACAACTGGCTTAATGAGCAGTGTAATGACATAGAGAGTAAGAAATGAGCATCAAACATTCATGCACAAATTCGAGAAAAGCGGTGTGCAGCTTTACCGGATGTTTGATATCAAAGGCCCTCTAACGCCCATCGCGCACGAGGCGTCAATGTACCGACGTATGACTGCGTCAGAGATTGAATTTTGAATTCAAAAGCGTAGGTGCACATTGTTTTCATAGTCTGTGGAAGGAGGAGGGGTCGGTGGCACAGCGGGTGAAGCCGTGACTACATCTGGAGAGGTTGATGTAGAGTTTGGATCTGGTGAAGCTGGTGTAGGTGGTGAAGGTGGTAAAGCCGGTGATGCTGAGGATGACGAGGTCACCCCTGGTTGATTAGTCATCGGGATGGCTGATACTATGGTCGGCGTAGTTTGAGGCATCGTTGTGGTCGGATCTCCTGTATAATGATAATAATGAGGATGATGATGATGGTAATGATAACAATGATACTAATGATAATAATAACAATAATAATGTTAATGTTAATGATAATGATAATACTACTACTACTACTAATGATAATGATAATACTGCTTCTAATAATATTACTACTAATAATGATAATAAATGAATAATAACAATAATAATAATTCTTTAAAAAAATGATAATAGTGTAATAATGATAATATAATTGATAATAATAATTGCCAGTTTAACGATCTACACCTGGAGGGCGGGGACGGGAGGGGTGGTTAAAGTGGATGCCATTGGAAGTTAGTGCCAACCTGGGATTAAAACCAACCAAACTTTTGGATTTATAGTCATTTGAATGAACGCTTCTTGATTTGAACAATGCTCAAAGTTTACTCCGTACTTATTATAGTAAAATGTTATAGTAACGTCTTAACTAATTTACGCAAATAAAGTAAGGGAGACTCGCTGGATAAAGCGAATGCCTTAGGGATCGTATCATGTGTTTCAGGACCAATTAGAAAGGCTACTCATCCCATTCCCTCGGAAGGGACTAAAAAGTGAAGGTCATCTAGGATTGTCTTTAGAAATTGTCGGCAATGAGGGGCTAACTCACTGGTAAAGGTGATAATGTATCCCGATGCTCCAGCCGAGTTCGCAGCCCTCGTCAACGTTGCAGTCAAAACCAGTGCCGTATCTGGTAGCCCAGACAGCACGGTTTCACCAGATTCTGTAGGGTTGATGGTCATACCTCCTACCTCCACACTCAGTGTGTCTCCAGGAGCTAGGTCGAAAGCCAGAACTCGAATCAAGAGCACCCCTGATGACGCAGTGACATCGGTTGTGGAGATGAGGTCTTCTGGTTGGGATGTATCAGTAATTGGTAGGACGTAATTACCAGGAAACCATGGTGATGAGACGTAACCATCGCCAACAGACACTAGATAGTTTGAAATGAAAATGGAAGTAAAAAAAATATCAAATGAAACACCAAACAAGATTTTCATTATCAGATTGTCAGGTTCAGCTTGAATAGAACTTTTATTAAACCTTTGTAATCAGGAATTGTTTTGAATGTGTGAGATCTGTTGAGAAACAAAAGGGCATTAACTCTTTTTAGAATAATATCAATTAACACCTTTCTGGCCATTAACAGACGACTGATATGAAATTACGATAAGTTTAGCAAAAGAACAGCTTCTTGAAAGAAGATGACAATAGTTGTAATTTATTTATTTTTAATCCAGATTTTAAAACCACACACCTTAGCCTGGAATATTACATGTATATTCGTTAATTTTTTTAAAATCTTCATTATTGTTTTAGACTACAATTCAGACATTTTTTTTTTTTTTTTTTTTGAGATATGAAAACGCTTACCAGAATAAACAGATAGGACTTCCATGTTGACTTCATCGTCGCCACATAGCTGAGCAGAGTTACCTGGGCACGGCATTCTACACATAGTGTTATCAACAGGCTGGGCTGAAGGCTTTATCTGGTCACCGCAAGTACATGTGGTTCCATATAAACCAGCAAACATATAATTTATTGAACAGCTTTCTAAGCAAGTCTCAATAGTATTTGACGGGAAAGGAATTGCTGAGTTCGATAAAGCATAGTCTTCGAAACGATAGCACCCTCGGTAATTTGGCGCAATCCCAACGTTTAAGCCTAAAAAAGTGCAAAAATAAATATGGATTACGTTCAAACAAATTAAGATTTTATATTTCTGTTGAAAATACATCTTTTGCTGCTCTCGAGTATAATAAATAATTAATGCATAGTATCATTAAATGAAATGTAATCAATTCAAAATTCAGAATTCTCACGTGCAGTTATAATTTTAAACGCAGCCTCCGGTCTCTGTAAAATATAACATCAATCGGGAAAATGTTTAATCTGTCGGTTCATATATTTTGTTTTATTGAACTTCATAGCATTTTTTATTTCGTATAATAGTATTACTGTTATAAGAATTAATAACAAAGTGAATATGACGAAGGAAAACAAATAATGTACAATGACAGTTGTCATACGTTTTTCTTTTTTTCGAGACGGGTAAACAGGATTAGATGATTTAACCTTTTCGAGTATCATTATGATGGAAGAAATATTCATTTGTGGCTACGAAGTTAATTGTCCAACTTGTGATACATGTGATCTACTCGAGATAAATGTCACTCTCCTTCACAGGAACTTTAAAAGTAAAAAAAAACAATACACAAACGATTATGATGAGAAAGGTCGATTATCAGATGCAAGATATAGGTCATCGAGGAAATAAAAGGTAATTCCATGAGGCTTGAAGACTTACCTGAGCACCTAACACCTACATCGTTGTTATGGGGGCATGTAGAGGTCTGTCCCCATTGGTCGTCTGTAACACACTCGTTCAGACGTCCATCGGATGATTCACATTGTACGTCAGCTAACCAGATACGTTGTGTTGGAATGCCAGGCCCGAAACTTGGACTGCTCAAAGAAACTTGAAAACCTATATTAAACATGAAAAGTGGACATTTCACAATACGAAAAACCACTGTTCAGTCTAAATTGGAGCCCTGTGTAAAATAACCTCTGGGCCAATAAGGGTGTCCCATTTCGAAAGTGGAAATATACAAAGATAAATAAATAAATGTCGGAATACCAGGACTGAATGAGTTCATCATGGGGAGCCCTGGTTTAATATTGACCCATGCTTCTGACTGTCTATATTTCCTTTACTTCCAAATACATGGAATATCGACTCAATACTTTTGTGGTTTGTGTTTCAAAGCAATTCAACATACAGTAATATGCATTTTAAGTATGATGGGTTAGAAATGTAGTGGTTGTCTGATGCCCAGTCTCACACGCTATCAAAATGACTATATATGTAATTAAATGTACTATTTAATATCAATTCGGCAACGACGAATTACCCATTCCAAATGACGTTTCAAAAATACTGATTAATAACTATTAAAAAAAACACATGGTGATATATTCATTTATATATCCATGTCTTCTTTAAAAAGCACTGTAGTTCATATAGTTACGAAACTGCTTTACAATGACGCCCTGCAGCAACATACCGAATACATGAACAACAGCATCAGCAAAAAGATGAACAACGTTTAACATGAAATACTAGAAATATCAATTTACAAATAATAAGTGACATATATAAGCAATAACATTGTAAGAATTACACAAGTAAGGACAAAACTAAACAGGTAATATAGGATGACAGCCATGTCATTACAACACATTTATAACTACTTGACATTTTGTTTAAAGATTGAAAGAGAGGAGCTTGTCTTAACATCTTTTGAGAATTATTGTACAAAGAGGGAGCTATATCTGTTTTGGTTGGGGAACCAATAGAGGACAGTTTAAAGAATAGCGGGTAGAGTAATGGGTTGACGTATGTTGACCAAAGATTTAATATAAAATGGAGCTGGAACCAATCGGCTTTTAAAACCAACCATGAATATCTATTGTGTATCTTCGTTAGATTTGTGTTGAGCAACCTCCCCATGCTGTACAGCAGTAATTGATATAGGGTTGTCTGAGGCCCAGTCTCACACACTATCAAATGACTATATCTGTAATTAAATGTACTATTTAACATCAATTCGGCTACGACGAACTACCCATTCCAAATGATGTTTAAAAAATAATGAATAATAAATATTTAAAAACAAACATGGTGATATATTCATTTATCTATTTATATATCCATGTGTAGGTCATCATGTTAAAAACTGCTTTACAATGAAGCCCTGCTGCAACATACAACATACATGAACGACAACAACAACACAAAGAAGAAAGACGTTACCATGAAATACTAGAAGTATCAATGTACAAATAAGAAGTGACATATATAAACAATAACATTGCAAGCCTTATAAAAGTAAGAACAAAACTGAACAGGTAATAAAGGATGACAACCATGTCATTACAACACACTTGACATTTTGTTTAAAGATTGAAAGAGAGGAGCTTGTCTTAACATCTTTTGAGAATTATTGTACAAAGAGGGAGCTATATCTGTTTTGGTTGGGGAACCAATAGAGGACAGTTTAAAGAATAGCGGGTAGAGTAATGGGTTGACGTATGTTGACCAAAGATTTAATATAAAATGGAGCTGGAACCAATCGGCTTTTAAAACCAACCATGAATATCTATTTTGTATCTTCGTTAGATTTGTGTTTCCCTGCTCTTTCCCATTTTCTTTTGTCACATATCCTGGTTTGTAATTTATTTCGAACCAGGTTTGTACACCATATCTGATGTATGATTTACATTGCAATCTGCGTTTGTATAACTCTTTCTTATGCATTCTTTATCATATATATCTACCAATGGTTTGAAGAACATATTTGTTATAGTTACACAGATGAATCGTTAAATTCAAATCAAGTCGATTCAAAAAATAATAATGGAAAGAATTAGAAAATAAAGAAGAACAAAAAGGATGAGAAGACGAAGAAGAAAAAAGGAGAAGAGAAAAAAGAAGAGGTAGAAGAAGAATAAGAAGATTAAAGAAGAAGAATAAGAAGAAACTGAGCTATAGTAGTCGAGACCCACGTACTTTTAGTCACAGTCACAGTCTCATATTTTCAGAGTATTTTCAAGGTAGTTTCAGAGAAAGGGATTTCTAGCAAGTTTTTGTTGGTTTCCTTATTTTGTCTTGTCCAATAACAAATGTTTTGTATACAAAAGCAAAAATATGTTAGATTTGTTTACACATATCTACATTGTTGCTTCTCAATAATTATTGTTCAGCTTATATGATTATAAACATGATGAGTGTTCATACAAACCTAGCTGTCTGCAGACTACACCACTGTCTGTACTATCCCATCCGCGGTTGCATATCGTACCCCACACGTTATCATAATACACCTCTACCCTTCCTTCCAAAGAGGAACTACCACCAACCAGTCGTACATCACCTACAGAAAGAAAGACAGAATATGTAAATGGTTTTAAACATTACCGATCATCCCTATATCGCAAGAATAAGGAAATCAACTCAGAACAATGTAATTCCCTTTCGAACATCTCACGTCAGAAGACTAGATTTGATTATACATGTAAGTATTAATTGGCATAATAATAATGTGGTCCAATCAATAACCGGTGTAGCCACTTAAGTGTTACAATACGGTTGCTCTACTGGGTCGAGAGGTCAGATATGGGTTAAACATCTTGTCTTAGGAGGTCATCACACAGCGAGGATTGAACACTCGAACTCGATATAGGCCATTTTCGTAATGCAACACCATTTGGTTAAATACAGTAGGCTCGTGGTTGCACCATGTGAGAAAGGGGAGGATTAAGGAGACCTGAAAAAGACTCTCGGTAATATCTCTTTCTTGAGTGTGTGTAGTCCTGAAGTGTGTGGGTGAAATTGATTTTTTTTTTTACAGACGTGTATCAATCAGATATATGATTATTTACCTCTGAGGACCGACTTTTAACGTCACCATCCGAAAGACGTGACACAGTTTTAAACCTGCGTCCTCAGCTGAATCAGTGTGTAACTTCCATTATAGGCTGGATTACAGGCGCACGCCACAACGCCCAACAACGCCCCGTTGAAAAGGACTGTTGGTGTAGTCTTAAAAAAGAATGTAGTTTTAAGGAGAACTATAGCGCCGGCTGGAGAGGGTGGGTGGTAGGAGTGGCCCGACGTTTCGAACAGGTTGACTATCCGTCGTCAGGAGTGGGGAATATCCCCCCTCTCTCTCACATGATGCATCCGCAAGCCTACTCTATATCTACATCACTATACAAGCCGTTACTTTTAAGCAGCATCTAAATTTGGTTATGTTACGAAAATGGCCTATCCGGTGATTATTTACTTCTTAAATGGGTCATTCCATGAAGGTCGAACGTACTTTCAGACACATTATGGAGCGACACCTTGTTTGATTTGAAATAAAAGTGATTAAAAAGAAGTTCAGTTTAGTATGCCACCTGACTCGGGTGACCACTTCGTCATAGCAAACACAGCTGATAACTTAAAGTGAAGAAAATATAGGCTTAAATGTTGGGGTCGGACGTATACATCAGAGAAAACTGTTTTTTTCAAACTTTTCAACCAAAGAGAAGATTTAGTTCTGGGGAAAGGTGAAAATAATTTGTGAGCGTTTTCATTTTTTATTATGTAAATGTGGAAGGACATATTAGAGGAAAAAATTTCTGTGAAAAGAATGGCTCCTGAAATGCCTTTATTTTCTAAATATGACATGTTACAGCTTAAAAATGAGAACAACATTTGTTATGCCCCATGTTTGTTTAGTCCCATATACATATTTCTGTGTACAGTGTACAGTCATTTTGATAATTCCAGAACCTTGCAGAACACATAAATAATTATATGCTACCTGATCAATTTTTTCTGATCGATTCCACACCAGAACTCAACTTCATAAGTTAAAATCTCTGATCCGTAAAAACGAAGTCTTACATTTTCTGTATAAATTGGTTTCTATAAAGAAAGCACTCTTGAACATTGCTATATTTCAGATAGGGATTGGTCTTGGGGGGGGGGGGGGGGGGTGGGATCCGGACGAACATTATGAGGGGTTTGAATGTGCAGTATGCAAACTGAACAAATTGTATATAGCTGAACCCATTTAAACAACACTTGCACAAAATCTTCAATTATTTATTCATAAACCAACAATACTTGGTTTGTATTCTTTCAATCCGGGGCTAATGATCTCCAAGTTTGGAAGCGCTTAGTAATTGTAATAAGCGCTATATATAAACTGAGTATTATTATCATTATTAAATATTTGTTGTTGTTGAGAGAGAGAGAGCTTTTGTGTCAGACTATGAACTGTAGGTGACAAATTTGGCACCTTTCCAGACTCTAAACGCCCGACCTCAAAATGTTATTTGTGGTTTATTATCACCGTTGATTTCACAAACTAACAAACAACCAAACGAACTTCATGGATGTCTATGACCATTAAAATTGTTTTAAAAAAAAGCAAACAAACACCTTATTCACTCTCAAAATCCATGTTTTCTAGGAACTTTCACATCGCAGGAATTCCAGGAAATTTCTTCAATAGTTCAAACTCGAAGATTTTTCGTGAAAAAAAAATATCTTGCTGAAAAGCTGCTGAATGACAATAGTTAAGGTCTTATAATTAGATTCAATCTGTTTACAAATTTACAAATACATGTACTCTCATGAAGCTAAAGACTGTAACGACTTCTAAAAAATACACATCAAAAACCAAAAGACATACAATACGAATAAATTTATTTGTACACACCTAGTAATTTCGATTTCAAGAACGTAAATATATAATCTTCTAATGATATTTCTGATTTACATGTGAAATAATAATAAGTCGATAGCTTGAAAGGTTTTGAAGCTCACCAGAGCTTTGAGTTTACTAAAGGTATTAGGATCTATGAAATTCAGGTTTAGAATAACAAAAATGATTAACAGAATAACATGGATTAGTCACTACACAGAAACAAATATTAACTGTAACGTTTTAGCTGTCAAATGAGACCATATGTATTGCATTCAGTTGCTCAAATCGATATTTCACAGTATAGAATACCAACATGAAATTTAGACTTTTGTATAGTCTGTTTTTTAAGGAAGTACACGATATAGATGACCTATGTAAAGTATTATCAAGAACATTTAAAGCCCCACTATATAGAAAACTTCCCCAATCGGTGCCTGTTGGTCCCCCATGATCCTCTTTTTCTTATGTTAGTTTAGAGCTGAGTTAATAAGATAGCCACCTGTCAGTGACCTCGCTGTGTGGTCTAGTCCCTTCTGGCACAGTAGTATTGACGGTCTTTAACACTGCCACTGTAGAGTCAAATTGAACATTTCCATTTCTTTCATTCTAAATTCGAGGAATATGCCTAATGTGCATGCATGCATGATGAATATAATTCATTATATTTATACATTTTATAAATATTACATCATGACATGGATTTACATAACATCATTGTTCTTCTACTCTTGTTGCATAACTATGTCTATCACTTGACTGAATTGTAATTGATCAAAATATACCAACCCAATGATTGTGTTAGAAGAGTATATGAGACATTATTAAACATATTAGTTCATTGTGTAAACTTTATACTTTGTGATCCTTTGATCTATTGACGTTTTACACTGCAAAAGGAGTTGGATAATGTACTCGTGTTGGGTGAAAAAAGCATAGGGAGCATGCATGTTTGTTGGGTAACATTTTACCTAACATTGCGGGTTCAATCTTACCCAATTTCTGCTACATTTTGCCCACTGTTAAGTTAAGTCTTTTCAAGCAAACATACATATTCCCTTTTCTACCCAAAAAGAGTAAAATTGTATCCAACTCTCAAGAGTGTGTTCACTTATTTGAAGTAGCTATTATTCATAAACGTCAATCTACCGAAGGCGTGGCCTTATAGTGTATTGAAAATATACTGTTCATATTATAAGAATGATATTCTTTTACCTGGAGATTGTCCTAATATTCCCGATCCTGCTGAAACTAATAAGATGACTTGAGTCCAGAGTAAAATCAGAGAATCCATGTCGGATAATCAATTAAAATCCATTCACACAATCATGGTAAAAGTTTTAACATTGAGTAGTCCTATCCACGCTCTGAGCAAGGGCGAGTATACAACTAACGTACAAGAACATATGGGTGTGCGACGTCTTTTCAGATTGTGTATGCTACATCATATTTTCGTATTCCTCTTTCCGAAACCAAAGTTCACCCAAAGAGAGAAATATCTTTTGAAATATTCATATAGTTAGTGCAGTCAACCTTATAGAAATATGTCAACGTCATAGTCAATGATACAATTGGGGTGTGTGTGAGTGATATGCGGGATGCGACCGACCAGAAAAGTTCTTTCTTTTGTCATTTTTTTTATTTATTGTATCTATAAACTGCAACAGGGCACCGCCTGTTTGTGGAGTACTCAATACATGAAGTCCACAGTTCGCCAGGTTTCACCCCATGACGTTCTAAGAAGAATCCTATTTGTAAAATATTTGTGCAACAAAAGAAAATTGAAATTTAGTGATGAATCTCTCCTAGGTTTCCACAAGCTGAGTGGTTGTCATGTATTTAAACATATATATGTAAGTTGTAGAGGAATTGTACCCTCTCTATATTTATTTCATCCTAGAGTATGGTAAATATGTAACCCTAACTCTGACACTAGTGCTAAACCGAACCTTTAGCCAAGATTGCGTTCCCAACCTTTAATCTATAACTTTGACGAAAATATAACCCGAAGCAATTGTCGCAGGTACTAATGTTCGGTCGCCAGTAGAGGTGCGTGCTACCTCTAAATAGGGACTTTTAGATTTGCACGTCGACAGCTTTGACTGCAACGTGTGACGTCATTTTAAGGCACTGCGCATGCGTCACGTCGTCTCAGTCGGCGATCGAGAATGCGTCAACCTTGATTTTCCTAAATCTAGTACGGTACTAGTATGCCGCGTGCGCGCGCGTGCACTCTTACTTCCTGCATGCATGTATATCGTCGAGTGAAATCTAAAAGATTTCTAATTGTAGTCAACATGGGCAGTTGAGTACGTTGACACGCATGATCAGTCGGCGTTCGTCGTGTTCTCGTCCACTCAATCTAAAAGTCCCTATTCATAATGCATTGTTGCGCTTATGAACGATCATGCCGTTTTGTGTTCATAACGTGGGTGTTTCTGCGTGCCACTATATTCCTCTAACCTATCTGACACTGAATGAACTTCATCCTTTTTTAATATATAATAACACAATCTCACCGCTAAACCAACTCAAAACCCAATGACACCATTTAAAAGCTTGGCCATTCTGGGATTTTGTTCAATCCGTCATCGATCTAGTATATCTGGACTGGAGTATCAACTCTATTGGTTAAATGAAATGACTCTTCAACCGGTACAAGTCAACATCGTCGATGTTTATGTGTACTATGGTGTTTTCATTATGAGTGATAGTTCTATTAATAGTCAAATTTATTATACAAATTGCGAGTAATTTGAAATGATATTTGATTTGAGCGAAACAAGCAAGGAAGCATTGAACGGTCGAGTAATATTATCAAACTTTCAAAGTAATTAAATTTATTATAGAAATGCGAGTAATTTCAACTTTATTTGATTCAAGATAAGCGGCTAGCGAACATTGAGCGGCCAAGTCCTATTATCAAACATTGCAACGCAGATTACAGTGTATCAGATATTGCATGGTTAGATCATAGACCTACAGAAACAGACACATCCGTTCCGGAAGATCATACCCCATATCCCACAGTTAGCGATATGCACAATTCATTCTTGTTACCGATTGTTAAAACACACTTTCATTTTGTTAACGTATATACTTTTACTACGTTTTGATTCCCTTTCAATGTGATTAAAACAAACTTTTGAATTTGTTGGTCTGTTAAACAATAATTACAATGATGATAACAACATTGATTATAATAAAGATGATAATAATAATAATAATAATAACAATAATGATAATACTACTACTACTTCTTCTACTTCTATTACTATTAATACTACTACTACTACTTCTATACTACTACTAATAATACTATTACTACTACTAATAATAATAATCGACAAATTAAGAACATTTGTAGAGATATTTTTTCAGTTCACTATTTACTATTCAATTTTCATAGAAATGCAGGGAGTTTATTCAATAGGCTTGGGACAACAGATTGAAAGTATTTGAAGCCAGTTTGTTAGAAATGTTTTTACAAAGAATAGTCCATGCCTAGTCAAGTGTGTACCAAAAATGTAGGCTTGCTCAATCACATGATCCAAGTTTATTACACTCTTCATTATAAATCAACTGTAATTATTGATGTAATTTCTGAGGTGCGCAGATTTGACTACATGATGTAATCAATAAGATTAAGGGAGGCACATATTTCAAACTCTTTTGGGTTGAGCGTAGCTCTATTGCTTGCTATCATTGTTGAGAGAAATACGCCCTTTGTTATTTTGAAAAGAAAGGCTTTTCACTGATTTTTCACACCAATGGTTTCATGTATTTGTCAAAGATCGCTCAAAGTTTCAACATGCGTTTTACTCCACCACCCGGCTGGTAAAAACCTTAACGATGGAAACAAGTTAAAGAAGCCTGTCAAATCTCTGCAATCTCAAAGCTTTCAAAGACAAATTCAAGGATCCCCTCTAATATTAAAAAGCCTCGTTGTCGTAGTCAAATCGCTTTCCAAGACCAACCAACAGATTATATCGGAAAAACAAGAACATAAAAAGAAGATAATCCATGATATGATATGATATGTATGTATTTAAACTTTATTCAATTTCCTCTGTATGTGTAAGCTATTGTTTGTACAGTGCCTCTCAGGTAAACAGTTTGAACACTGAAAGAGTTACCCCGTCTAAATAAAACGAATGAATAAATAAATAATACAAAATACGTACAACAATAATTATCATAAAAATGTACAAAAGGCTTTGATTCTCACTAGCAAAAATCATCGCTAGATGGCGTGCTTCATCTATGATGGTTTCTTTCAATTAAGTTTGCCTATATATAGCTAGGCAGGGGGCGTTTTATTTGTTCATACCACGGCGAGCCCAGATTCCTATTATTTCATGAATATTCATTACACAGGGTCGGGGAAAGTCTCGATTCTCTTGAATATTCATGTATGATCGAGGCGGGTACTATCCTACGTATGTAGCATGCGCAGCATCGAATATCGTGTGTAACAAGTTGGATTAATGGCATAAAACGACATAGAAAAGCAATGTCATGGTCATTTAGATAATACAGTCATGAATGCTGTGTTTAGTTATTAATAAATGCCAAAATGTCAGTAGACAAGATATATAGCATATACTTCAAGCAAAAGTTATATAAAATGATTGTTCTCTTGATAGGCAATTATGAGTACTTTTCCGAGGTCAAGTTGAATCTAGTTCTTTTTATGAATGGGAAAATAATCAGTTCTAGGTTCTAGGGAATCCGGCAGCCTTCCCCCTCCCCCCCCCCCCATCCCTCCGTCGCTTTTTATTAAAATATCAGTTCATTCCAGCTGGTTGTTCCTGCCTATACCCCTACTGATGACCTAGCGGCTACCTCCCGCAGGCACGCAGTCAGCAACTCAAAACAACAAAACATCTCACAAGACAAGACTCAAGCCAAGGCGTCCTGGAAGAGAACATCAACAATCCATTCCAACTCTCTGCATCAACCGAACAGACGTAGATACTCTCAGTTCAGCTCATAATGCAACCAAGAGCTTGAGGACGATCTACCGAACCATGCCACCAGAAGCTAGAGCACATCGTCTAAAAGAGAAGATAAAGGTACTACAATTCAAATAGACCATGTTGCCTGTACACTGTTAGAAAAAAATTAAACAAGTTGTTTACAATTTTAAACAACCCCGAGTTAACCGGTGAATCGCTCAACGTTGTTTAAAAATTAAACAAATTAAGGTTGTTTACATTTTGAACACTTAGTTGTTTAAAAATTAGGAAACCTTTTAAACAACAGTTGTTTAGTAATAAAATTGCACAACTCGGTTGTTTAAAGCAAGTTGTGTAAATGTTAAACAATAATGTTTAAATTATTAAGCAACTGTTGTTTATTCAATATTACTGCACAACTGGGTTGTTTAAAAGGAGTTGCTTAAATTTTAAACAGAACTGTTTAATGGTTATTATCTGGTTGTTAGAATTTGTGAAATGACCTACTGGAACCACTCCTGCAATAATCACAACGATTTATACACTGTAACATGCAGAGCTTGTTGCCAATTTACTTCAACATTTGTTCATCATATTCATGGCAGTGACAGACAACATTATTATTTGTCTCTATAACTTCTCTATAACTTCACCTAAACTCGAAGCCGAGAAGAACCAAGTCGTCGCCTTGCCCTTGTTCCGCCATTTTCGTCTGCACTGCACACTAGCACTGCATGCTTAATTGCATGCATGTATTATGTACGTACTTTGTGCATATCGCATGTGTGTGCGCAAATTGTAATCGCGTATCGAGAAAATATCAACGACGCCCCCGGGACTTTTTAAACAACTCTGTTTAATTAAATATTTTTATCTTTTAATACATAGTTGTTTAAGTCAATCGAGCACTGATTTTTCGATTTTGAACAACGTTGTTTACTTTTTTAAACAACATTCTTTTAAACAGTGATATTTTAAACACCGTTCCAACAGTGTAGGAAAGGAAATTAAGATTTAGGCATAGATCAAAGACAATGTGTGGAGGATTAGTTTACCTTATCAAAGCTGACAGAGCGTCTATAACCAACTAGCTAGGCGGCAGGTGCAGGCGGCGGACGACAGTCTCGCCAATGGGCAATTATTACCACCCCCGCCCCCCTCCTATTCTCGTCTGGGGGATAGAAAAATACCCCTTTATAACGCGTAAAGCAGGATTTTTAACCATTTTGAAAAAGTACCCTTTTTAAAAAATGGCCCAAAACCGCGCGGACCGCTTCCCATCTAAAAAAACCTACCCGTTTATGCTCGTTTTCTTGGTCACGCATGCTAACAGCCGAACATCATTTGTCAGACACCGGGCTTCTCATTTAGCCAAGTCAGCATGTGCCTATACAGGTATAGATCTACTTTAGATCTACTATATTTGGCCTAACCAAAATATTTTTGAAAATAATCTTATTTGTGCATTATTTTTTCATCTATAATCTCATTGAACACGTGTGTGAAAGATGGACAATATACAGTTATGCGAGGTCAGTGGGATAACCAGATTTTTAAACGAGGGGGGGGGGGGGGGGGGGGGGAGTTGACGTACAAAATAACACAGTGGATTACCTTTTTTTTGTAGTGAATGTACAGATGGGGGTGGACATGGCCCTACTTGCATCAAGGCTAGATATATGCCTATATGAGGCCTAATGAATAGCACACTATTCTCTTATCCTTTTTTTTTATTTTTATTACAATGGGCCCTAGCTATTAATCAGAGTGCGGGGAGGCGGGCACACTGTTCTTACAAATTACAATAATTGGAAGAAAACAATTAGTAACTTCATCTTATTTGATCTTCGGGATTATTTTGATGAGTATAGTATTTAAACTTAGACAGTAATATTGTTTAGAGGTTGGGTTTGTCTCAGTGTCAGAACATGTTTTTCATTTCAATATGGCAGAAATTGAAACATTAGATAAGAAAACTAGGGAAAGTTTAAAAGAAAGACAAAATGTAACAATTTATGAAATTATCAAAGTTTTTTCAACTAGCCGTATAGATAAACTTCAAATTTGCCGAATCGGTAATGTCACAGTGGTTTATTGCTATGTCAGACAACTTTCCCAAAAGATCAGTCCTTATACACACATAAAACAGGCTCTATTACTTCTAGAGGACCTGATAATATGCTATCCATGTTTATTTTTTATTAACATCAAAAGGGAGAAAGCATACTTTGGAGAAAAACAGAAAATATTGACAATTTAATTTGTATACGACAAACGGGAGAATTGTCCATGAATACCTCACAATTCACTGAAAAAATCCCCCATTTGAGTTCCGCACAGGTTTAGTGATCTCGTATTTCAACATTCATAACTATGTTATTATTGGTCCATTTTATTTCATACTTTCGCCATTCTGTTCTCTGATTTTTCTACAAAACCTTTAACAAAGGGTGGATCTTCCTTAAAACATTATCTTTCTTCATGGGTGGATCGAGGGGGAGGCTGTGTGTAATCATGTTTCAGCCCCCCCCCCCCATGACGACACCACTAAATAGAGATCAATAGCAACATTGTGGTTATTTAAGCAAAGACATGTGCCCACTTTGACCCCCTCCCCCTTCAACATTTTCTAAGAAATTATTTATAGATCTAGTAGAAACAGTCCTTGATTCTCTCTCTCTCTCATTATTTAACCTAACTTTCCGTGCTTGAAGATGAATGTACGTTAAGGACCCTATCCGATGAAAATACAACTTTTTATCAATGGAAAGCCGAAAGTACAAAAAAAATTCCCCTTTCAGTATTGCACAAAAGGGAATTAAAACTTTATTTTCTGCACCTCTCCGAATTACAGGTCAACGGGGGTCAAATTTGCCGGAGTTACAGTGACGACATAATATAGCTGATGAGATGAGCCGTGCTTAATGAATGCAAAGTCATTGTGAATATACAGATTTTGTTTTTGTTGCATTTTTTATTGTATTTATTCATTCATGTCATCAATTCGATAGCTAGTTTTTAGGTCAACAACTCCGAGTTTTTAAAGAGCCGTTACTCGTCTGACAGGCACTAAAGTAGCATATAATTTGTATTATTGTTATCTATGGCTTGCAAGCTTTCCTTTGATATAGAATTCATCAATTTCATTTTTCACTTCCGATAGGCTGTAGTTGGCTGTTCTGCCAATACCCTGCCAAGACCCACCTCATCCCAACACGCAGTCATCAGCTCTTAACAACCAAACATCTCATAAGGTCGGACTCAAACCAAGGATTCGTAGAAGAGACCCGCCCCTTACCCACACACAGTAAGCAGCTCTTAACAACCCAACATCTCATAAGGTCGGACTCAAACCAAGGATTCGTAGAAGAGACCCGCCCCTTACCCACACACAGTAAGCAGCTCTTAACAACCCAACATCTCATAAGGTCGGACTCAAACTAAGGATTCATAGAAGAGACCCGCCCCTTACCCACACACAGTAAGCAGCTCTTAACAACCCAACATCTCATAAGGTCGGACTCAAACCAAGGATTCGTAGAAGAGACCCGCCCCTTACCCACACACAGTAAGCAGCTCTTAACAACCCAACATCTCATAAGGTCGGACTCAAACCAAGGATTCGTAGAAGAGACCCGCCCCTTACCCACACACAGTAAGCAGCTCTTAACAACCCAACATCTCATAAGGTCGGACTCAAACCAAGGATTCGTAGAAGAGACCCGCCCCTTACCCACACACAGTAAGCAGCTCTTAACAACCCAACATCTCATAAGGTCGGACTCAAACCAAGGATTCGTAGAAGAGACCCGCCCCTTACCCACACACAGTAAGCAGCTCTTAACAACCCAACATCTCATAAGGTCGGACTCAAACCAAGGATTCGTAGAAGAGACCCGCCCCTTACCCACACACAGTAAGCAGCTCTTAACAACCCAACATCTCATAAGGTCGGACTCAAACCAAGGATTCATAGAAGAGAACATCAACAAAACACCCGGGCAAAACACGCATGTACAGTAGATATTCTCAGTATTATCCGCAAAGCTCAAAACACCAACAAAAACAGAAAACTAATCTAATCATGCACTAGCAAAAAGAATGTATATATATATATATATATTTATATATTTATATATTTATATATTTACATATTTACATATATATAATCATAGAATCAGTATTATAATACATGCATGAATGATGACATAATAGATGCCATCAGTATAACATAATAACAAAATACTTGTAAATGCATTTCTTTAACGAATAGCAAAATTCTATACAGAAATCATAAAAACAATCATAATTTGGTTATTATTGTATATACTGTACCATCAATAAAAATAATTTAATAATTTGATATATACATCATGATAAACAAAAACTCAGAGAAAGATACCAAATAAAGAGGAAACTCGACAGAGGGAAAGAAAATGTTGCACTTCGGGTAAAGAGATGATTTTTTTAACAATTTGATACATACATCACTCAGAGAAAGATACCAAATAAAGAGGAAACTCGACAGAGGGAAACAAAATGTTGCACCTCGGGTAAAGAGATGAGTTCTTTTGTAAAAAAATAATGTTTAAAGTCAGTACAATGTAAACAAAACCTAGACCAGTTGATCAATTATTTGCTAACATGTCTACTTTTAGAAAAGATGTTCTTATCACAATGATGTTCTCTTCAATTGCTATACTCTATACTCATAGGCGTTGATCAAGTGATATAGAGAAGGTATATGATGCTGTGAAGGTATATCCGAATATATTTATAATATGTACACCCCTATGCTTTGATGTTCTCAGTATTATCCGCAAAACAGAAAACACCAACAAAAACAGAAAACTAATCTAATCATGCACTGGCAAAAAAATGTATATATATATGTATATATATTATATTACATGCATAACAATTACATAATATATGCCATCAGTAAAACAGAATAACAAAATACATGTAAATGCATTTCTTTAACGAATAGCAAAATTCTATACAGAAATCATACAAATAATCATAATTTGGTAATTTTTTTGTACATACCATCAATCAAATAATTTAACAATTTGAAACGTACATCATGATAAACAAACACTCGGAGAAAAATACCAAAAAAAGAGGAAACTCGACAGAGGGAAAGAAAATGTTGCACCTCGGGTATTAAAAGAGATGAGTTGTTTTCAAAAATAATGTTTAAGAATTCAGTACGATGTAAACAAAACCTAGACCAGTAGATCAATTATCTGCTAACATGTCTACTTTTAGAAAAAAATGTTCTTAACACAATAATTTTTTCTTCAATTGCTATACTCTATACTCATATGCGTTGATCAAGTGATATAGAAAAGGTATATGATGCTGTGAAGGTATATCCGAATATATTTATAATATGAACACCCCTATGCTCCGAAATTGATAACACTGAGATTGCAATCTTTTATAGACCATTCATGCTTAGGAGTTTTAGACTAGAATTTGGGCTTGTTCCTGGTTAACTTTGTACACAATTCTGATGAGCTAGAAAATAATTTGATTTCTTGCATACTATAGGGACACGATGTATATATATCGTTGCCTGCTGAAGATCTGGCCATAACAGCTCAGTTACCACATGTGCATTAATTACTCCATGATTAAAACCATCTTTGGGATAGTTTGGTATAGTTGTGTGTACTGGTACTGTCTATGCAATGGGATCCATTTTACTACGGAGTGGTCCATATATCCACCACGCATTTGATCCCACACATAAGTTATTGCTACATGATCATATCGGTAGGGTCCATTTTGCCACGGAGTGGTACATATATCCACCACGCAGTTGGACCTACACAAGCTACAGTGTGTTACTCATTAAAAAGTATACACAGTGATCATGAAGCACTGGATTCTGGCTTAGACCATTTGATCTTCTGTCTTCTGAATTTTCCACCAAGACAATATCTTGTGCTTTTAAAATCATTCCTTTTATTATTGTTCTCAAAAGGAAGGTGTACAGCTCAGATGTTGAAACTAGTCACCATCTTGGATTAAAAAATAGGCAGGCCCTGTGACATGTCCAGTTTAAATGATGGCAAAGTATACCAGGCAGTCCAAATTTTCATCTTCTAAGCAAAATTAGAGTAAGTAATTTTCCTTTACAAACCCATACCTATATTCTGTGATGTGAAGAAGTAAGTTTTATGTTCTATCACATTGGTCTTTAATTATTCAAACATCGATCTCCTCATCAGGCTAATGGTAAACCCTTGCACTTTTATAGAGGAACATTGGGCTGTCGCCGTTTTTTCTGTCATGAAAACATCATTAAAAAATGTAACCTTTGAGTACATCGATATAAATGCAATAGTTTTCCCTAACATTATATCACTTGATCTATTTATGAGTACGTGTATATCAGTAGAAGGCAGACAAATATATTACATTTAGTAGACTTCATAAATTGTGATTTTCCCTCTGTTTTCAATATAAGGTATTGTATTATTACAAAAGTTATAATGCTGTTTATAAACATTGCTTTAAAATGTCACTGAGGCTGAAGTGAGTTTTACCATGACATAAATAAGATGACATAAATAAGATGAATTGAAACAGTCATAATGCTGTTTATGATGACATAGAATGAGATTTCATAAATGAGATGAATTGAAACAGTTATGATGCTGTTTATGATGACATAGAATAAGATTTCATAAATGAGATGAGTTGAAATAATTATACAAGGCTGATAGAACATAGGAAATATACTACATTATACAGTAGGATCCCAGATAAATCCAGGAATATATACTCGTATTTCTTTTTCTTTTTTGGGGGGTAAATAAATCTTTGAATAACATCTTCGAATACATGTACAAATGAATATCATAAAACTTCAGAAAAGGATATCTTGAATATAATAAACGAGGACTGAGAGCATAACATATTAATAATAATATGATAATGGTAATACTATACATATGAGAACATGATAATAAAAAATATGCAAACAAAAAAATATGCAACAAAAAAAATATGCAAAAAATATGCAAAAAAACAAAACAAACACGACCTCCCCCCCAAAAAAAAACCTCTCCCCAAAATAAACACCCTCTCCCCCCCAAAAAAAACACCCCCTCCCAACCACCCCCCCCCAAAAAAAAAATCCCCAATCCACCGACAACCCCCCCCCCCCCCGAGAAAAAAAAGAAAGAAAAAAAAGTAGAATAAAACTGTCTTTATATTACATGTTTTGTTTGGTTTCATAGAGAAACGAAATAGTGCTTTAAACTTTAATATTTTGGACTAAACAAAAATAATATTTTTCTTGAATACAAAAATCTACTCCGTCCTTCCAGACAATTAAACAACATATCATGAATATTTACATAAATGAGAGGCAGCTAGTTAGTAAACTTTCTAACAGGACTGACAAATTTGATAATATTTACATGTATTGCCCCAAAACAATCAACATGATCTTTGAGCTAAAGTAAGAAATTAACATGTAAGGAATTAAAGGAACACATATTCAATGGCATTAAATTACCATAAATCAAATGTAAGCTCATCTTCATGTCATGAATATTTACATAAATAAGAGGCAGCTAGTTAGTAAACTTTCTAACAAGACTGACAAAGTTGATAATATTTACACGTATTGCCACAAAACAATCAACATGATCTTTGAGCTAAAGTAAGAAATTAACATGTAAGGAATTAAAGGAACACATATTCAATGGCATTAAATTACCATAAATCAAATATTAGCTCATCTTCATATCATGAATATTTACATAAATAAGAGGCAGCTAGTTAGTAAACCTTCTAACAAGACTGAGAAATTTGATAGTATTTACACGTATTGCCACAAAACAATCAACATGATCTTTGAGCTAAAGTAAGAAATTAACATGTAAGGAATTAAAGGAACACATATTCAATGGCATTAAATTACCATAAATCAAATGTTAGCTCATCTTAATTGGGCTAAATTAAAAAAAATAAAAAATGTAAGGATAGTTCATGGCAAGTAGTTCACTATATTGACAAATATAAATCTGGGTAACCAGACTCGTCTACCACCTGTGCTAACTCCTTTCTTGCATTTGTATATAACATACTTTGTATTAAAAAAAATGTGTATCTTATTCATGTGTAATGTTATTTATCTTGTGTTAATTTGACTATTTTATTTCCTTGTTGACTTTCATCATAAAGTTTATGTTATATGTATATATATATATATATATATGTAATATTGCATAGTACCAAAAGATTCTTGCCAAAGACAGGGAACCAGACAAATCTAGATTGTGCTAACTTCTGGTATTAACAACAACTACAGTGTAAGACCTAATCTTTTCTTTCATTTGTATATAAAACAATGTTTATCTTATTTATGTGTAATGTTATGTATCTTGTGTTATATGTAATAATGATTGATACATTATGTTTTACAGGTTCTTATTGTTGTTGTTGATAATCTCAAACTCAAATTCAAACCTGAGCCCTTTGAAGAAGGCAAATGTTTTTTTGTATTATTGAGAATGTATTTCAAGATCATTTTAAACCTGAGTTTAATGTTATTTATCTTGTGTTAATTTGACTATTATATTTCCTTGTTGACTTGTATTATAAGGTTTATGTTATATATATATATGTAATATAGTATAGTACCAAAAGATTCTTGCCAAAGACAGGGAACCAGACAAATCTAGATTGTGCTAACTTCTGGTATTAACAACAGTGTAAAACATAATCTTTTCTTTCATTTGTATATAAAACAATGTTTATCTTATTTGTGTGTGATGTTTTTTTATCTTGTGTTATATTGACTATTCTATTTCCTTGTTTACTTTCGTTATACAGTTTATGTTATATATATATATATATATATATATATATATATATAATATTGTATAGTACCAAAAGATTCTTGCCAAAGACAGGGAACCAGCCTAATCTAGATTGTGCTAACTTCTGGTATTAACAACAGTGTAAGACCTAATCTTTTCTTTCATTTGTATATAAAACAATGTTTATCTTATTTGTGTGTGATGTTTTTTTATCTTGTGTTATATTGACTATTCTATTTCCTTGTTTACTTTCGTTATACAGTTTATGTTATATATATATATATATATATATATAATATTGTATAGTACCAAAAGATTCTTGCCAAAGACAGGGAACCAGCCTAATCTAGATTGTGCTAACTTCTGGTATTAACAACAGTGTAAGACCTAATCTTTTCTTTCATTTGTATATAAAACAATGTTTATCTTATTTATGTGTTATGTTATTTATCTTGTGTTATATGTAATCACGATTGATACATTATGTTTTGTTAACAAACTCAAACCTAAGCCCTTTGAAGAAGGCAAATGTTTTTTTTTATTATTGAGAATGTATTTCAAGATCATTTTATACCTGAGGAAGTAAGAACGATTATCAAACTCTCAACATTTAAGTTATACGTCCCTAAAAAATAATCCAGACACCATTTATTGTAGTTGAGAATGTATCCCAAGATCCGTAAGTTTGCGGTTACATCAAGCGGGTAGTCATGAAAATGACTGTTGGGTTTGAAAGGGGATAGAGACAAAGTGAACAAAGATAGTCTTTCGATTTCTTCCTATGGAGGACTACTTGGTATTGTGTGGATAGAGGTAGAGGAATTAAGAGAGCTATTCTTTCATGAGAGGAGTCCTGTAAAGGACTGGTGACCAGATTATGAATGTAAAGAGCGATTGGGGCTCAACATTAGTCATCCGAAATGAATGGGCGACGGGCGATGAGGGGGTATAAGTAGGAGGTATGCAGACTTTGAGGAGATGAGCAGGCCAGTGAGTTATGTGGTACAGAGAGAGGTGCATGGTGCTACGTGGACTACGTACTCTTGTGTGGACATAGGTTGTGGCAGGAAGTCTCTGTGAGTTGTGGTGACTGGAGAGTGCTGGGTTGGTTACTATCCGAGTTGGTGGTACTCTTGCGTGAGCGTAGGTTGTGGCGGGAAGTCCTTGTATGTGGAGGAGGTGGGAGAATACTGGGCCGGCTTGTGTCTAAGCTAGCTGCTACTGTGTCTTGAGTAGGCTGAAAGGTGCGCTGGGTGGTGGGTAACAGGCGAGTGTCGGGCTGCTGGTTGGTTTCCCGGCTAGAAACTGTGCTGCATTGGGTGGGATGGCCTGCGGGCGGCGATGCGTGTTCCTGGGACAGGAGTTGGGCCTTGTAGAAGAGAGGGAACCAAAATGTTGATGTTAAGTCCGGTGTCTTGATTTTACTAGTTATGTCTGTGTCTTTCGATGGCCTCTCCAACCCTTCCAGTTCTCTCGTGTTTGGTCGAAGTGATGAGATGGCTTCAGTCGTACGTCCCAGTTGATGTGATGCCCATGTTCTTAGCTGTGTTTACAACAGTGGCTGATCTGTCCGAGTTGCGCCTGGTGTTGAATTTGTGTCCGGTTTCGCCGGTTTAGATAGCTTCCAGGCTGTGTATTGGATGTTTGTCCTTGTGGGAGTGCAGGATAGAGTGAATTAGCTTGTTGGTTGAACGGTGTCGGACTAAGATGCAAGAATTTGCTGTATCTCGAGGGATGTTTTGCCAATGTAGGGTAGAACAACATTCATGGATGATGCGGGGGTTTTGGTGCCGTTGTGGTAGTGTCGACCGGATGGAACCCTTTGGTGGGCTAGGAGTTTGGTCTTCCGTCTTTGGTACTGGTTGATGGTGGTGAGGTAATATGGCAGAGTCCAGTCTTGGTCGATAAGTTTGTAGGCTTGTCGGATGAATGTGTTGCGGGCTGAATGTCCGATGGACAGATGATGGTGAAAGCGGTTATGAAGATATGTCGGAATGGGTAGGTTGCAGTAGACCTGGGAACCGTTTTACAAAGCAATTTTCAATGAAAAATGACAAAAATCAGTGACAAATCTGCTGATAACCAATTTAAAAAAATGTCATTTGTCACTGATGACAAGTTTGTGAAATGGGTCCCATATGTTAATTTAAGCAATTGGGCTTTTCCTTCATGAGGATTTCAAGTAAGGGGATGGAGTTGTCTTGTGGGCGAGGAAAAGTAAAGGCCTGGTTTCGTGCGGAGCCCGATAATAAAAGGTCTTGTCAATGTTCCAGAGCTAAAGAGATGGACGTGTCTGTGTTGTCTTCAGGGGATGGGTTTTGAGATTTTCCAGGGAGATATTGGCAACGATGGAAGAGAGGGGGAATCTCATGACAGCCCCATTGTATTTGTCGGTAATAACTGTTACGCTACTGGAGTAAGTTGGAGTTCAGGCATGTCTGAAAGACTTGTTGGTTGATTATTGTTCTGCTGCTGGTGTTGAATCTCCTTTGAGTTAGGACTAGGTTGTGGTGCCATCGAGTATTTCTGGTATCTTGTCATCGTAGTCCCGTCTATCCATGATAAGAGAGAGGTGCCGTAGTCTAGTGGATAATTCTCCAGACTGTGAACCACGGGGTTCGAATCCCGCTTCAGCACAAATGTCCGTTGGCAAGTCATTGATCTACATTTACCACACACAGGTGTGGTAAGTGGGTACTTGGTAGGATTCATTCCTTGAATGCACTGAGCGCTATGGCTGCTGGAGCTAAAGCCGGGGTAATAAAATCCAAAGTACTTTGGAAGCGCATAGAAATGTTATTATGATATGGGCTATTATAAGAATAACATATTATTATCATAAATGTGGCCTACTCTTTAATTGTCAGCCTGTAGGATGTCGATGGATGAAAGGCTTTGATGGCGGCTTCTTCTTTGCTGATTTTGGATTGTGGAGGTTTTGTTCTTGTTTTTGTTTCCCTCAGAGCAGCTAAGCAAGGGCGATTTTGAGGTGCATGTCTCCTGTAGCGGTGGCAGGTTTGGTATTAAGGAATCTGCGTTTTGGTTCTACTTGTTGGATGACTTCAGTCTGATAACAGGACTCCATCGGGGGAATACGTCGTATTTAAGACAGAGTGAAAGTAGTTCCGCTTCAGAGAGCTTGTGTCGGTAGAGGTTGACATTGGTGTCCTTGGGAAGAGGGGAGACAATTGGTCGTCGTTGGGTTTTCAGTGTGGAGGAAATTCCTGCTGAATTTTCTAAGTTGCTGATGTCGAGTAGTTTCAACCGACAAGCTTCACTCCATCCTGACATTCCACAAGAACAAGCACCCACCACCAAAACAGCGTGGATACTATCAAATACCCTTCGAATGCAGCAAGATTTACTGGTTGATGGTGACGAGTCCGGAGGTAGCATGGTGGAGTCCCTGTTGTAAGTGGGCTTGGTCAGTAAGTTGTTAGTCCAATCGAATGAGAGTTCTGACTGTCAGAGGGACATACGATGGTGGGAGCCGTAATAAATATATCTGTTGGTGTGGATAGCTTTGTGGTAGGCCTCATGTGATGGTAAACCGTTGGGCGTTTTCACGATAAGGAATGTAGAAAGGAGATGGGAGTTGTCTTGTCCGATTTATGTTGTGAACTTGAGGTTGGGATGCTGTTGGTTCATGTAGGCGTAGAAGAGTTCAAGGTCTGCTTTGTTGTATAACGAAGGTGTTGTCGACGTACCAGAGCTAGAGAGACTGATAGTTGTGTTCGGTCTTTAGGGCCTGGGTTTCAATATTCTCCTTGAAAATGCTGGTGATGATGTGGGGAGCCGGGGTCCCATGGCAGCCCCTTGTATTTGTCGGTAATAACTTACACACCGCTAAAAGGAGTTCGGGCATGTCAGAAGGTTGTAGATTTGGTGAAGAGTTAGCTTACGTCTGCCTTGGGGGTCGGGTTCGGAGTCGAGTCTTTGCTACGTGACGTCACAGGCTTTCTTGACGGGGATGCTGGTGAAGATTGAAATGGAAGGTTTAAAGTCCACCTTAATCTTTAAGTTTGTGTTGATTCAAGCAGAAAAATAAGAGGAACAGGTAATTAATTACAAGTTTGAGCGGAAACCGATTAATAATAAGAAAGTTATTTTTCTTAAAGATGCGATTGATCAAACACAAATTGGCAACTAAGTGTCATATCCTTGTAAGATTTGTCATTGTGTAGTCATTTTGTGTTTCACTGATGACAACTTAAACAATTCATAGCTTTCCTATTTTTAGTTGGATATTGCTTAAATTTTGTTGATTTATCTCATGCATCTGCTTTTATTAAAACCAACTTAAGATCAGAGTGGACAGGGGGGTCTTGTGGATAATGTCAACGAAATCCCACGGATGCGGGTGGATGACTTGCTACGAAGGGCTTTGATGACGGCTTCTTTTTCGCTGATGATGGTTGTGTTGGTTTTTGCGTCAGAGCAGGCAATTAAGAGCAATCTAATTGAGGCGTGTATCATCGGCGGCAGGTTTGATAAGGTTTGATTATCATAGGTAAAAGGGGCACTAATCTCCTCCTTCTTCTCCTTCTTTGGTGTAGTTTGCTTCCTTCAATCTTGAAGAGTCTTGCAGAACGTTGGTGAGCGTGAGGAAGTTTTCAAGGTCTGCTTTGCTGTGTAACAAAGTTGTTGTCGACGTACCGAAGCTAGAGAGATGGACGGGTGCGTTTGGTCTTTAGGGTTGAGGTTTTGGGTCCTTGGGCCGAGGTTTTGGGTCCTAGGGCCGGGGTTGACGATTCGTGGATCCCGGGCTGGCCAAAGTGATGAGGCAGCTGAAAGTAGATTGGTTTGGGTAGAACATCAGATCTGTGCGAAGAAAGTAGCTGTTGGTTGATTCTGCTGCAGATGTTGGGCGGTGGTGTCGTTTAGCAGTTCTCCAATCTTGAGATTGTATTCTAGCTGTCTATCCAGTATAACGATGGCGTGTCGTGTGTCAGCTTGGAGGATATCGGTGGTTGGGTTGTGATGGATTCACGTTGAAGAGAGGGCCTGCGGTGGTTGGGTTGTGATGGATTCACGTTGAAGAGAGGGCCTGCGGTGGTTGGGTTGTGATGGATTCACGTTGAAGAGAGGGCCTGCGGTGGTTGGGTTGTGATGGATTCACGTTGAAGAGAGGGCCTGCGGTGGTTGGGTTGTGATGGATTCACGTTGAAGAGAGGGCCTGCGGTGGTTGGGTTGTGATGGATTCACGTTGAAGAGAGGGCCTGCGGTGGTTGGGTTGTGATGGATTCACGTTGAAGAGAGGGTCTGCGGTGGTTGGGTTGTGATGGATTCACGTTGAAGAGAGGGCCTGCGGTGGTTGGGTTGTGATGGATTCACGTTGAAGAGAGGGTCTGCGGTGGTTGGGTTGTGATGGATTCACGTTGAAGAGAGGGTCTGCGGTGGTTGGGTTGTGATGGATTCACGTTGAAGAGAGGGTCTGCGGTGGTTGGGTTGTGATGGATTCACGTTGAAGAGAGGGTCTGCGGTGGTTGGGTTGTGATGGATTCACGTTGAAGAGAGGGCCTGCGGTGGTTGGGTTGTGATGGATTCACGTTGAAGAGAGGGTCTGCGGTGGTTGGGTTGTGATGGATTCACGTTGAAGAGAGGGTCTGCGGTGGTTGGGTTGTGATGGATTCACGTTGAAGAGAGGGTCTGCGGTGGTTGGGTTGTGATGGATTCACGTTGAAGAGAGGGTCTGCGGTGGTTGGGTTGTGATGGATTCACGTTGAAGAGAGGGTCTGCGGTGGCTGGGTTGTGATGGATTCACGTTGAAGAGAGGGTCTGCGGTGGTTGGGTTGTGATGGATTCACGTTGAAGAGAGGGCCTGCGAATACGCTAAGATCTACAACAGAGAAACCCAACTCAACGAGTGAGACAGACCAGCCATTGTTAAACACATCCAACAACTCGACTATATCGCATCAACAGGGGCAAGGTTTAAATCGGGCCGAAAATTTTGCAACGACTCAGCTAGCCGCTGAATAAGCGGGGGGGGGGGGGGGGGGGGAATAAGAGGACACGTTTTTTGTATGGTCCCAAAAAAATTTGCAATGACTCAGCCAGCTGCTGAATAAGCGGGGGGGGGGGGGGGGTAACAGGACAATTTTTTTTGTTTTGGTCCCCCAAAAATCGCAACGGCTCAGCCAGCCGCTGAATAAGCGGGGAGGGAGTGGGAGGACACTTTTTTTTTGGGGGGGGGGGGGTCCCCAAAAAAATGGCAACGACTCAGCCAGTCGCTGAATAGGGGGAAGGGGGAAGCGGGGAGGGGAGGGGGGGGGGGGGGGGTAAGAAGACACCTTTTTTTTTTTGGTCTCGAAATTTAAAAAATTGAGATTTTGTTCCTATGGGGGGTGGGGGGGGGGGGGTGGAGGTAAGGTCACCTTTTTAGGTCTGCCATTGGCAATTTTTTTTTTTTTTTTAATCAAAAAAAAAAATCATAAAGGGGGGAGGGGAGTTTTGCTCCAAAATACACACATAAACAAACTGAAGGGGGAAGGGGGGTTACCCCCCCCCCCGCCCCTGCGTACGCGCCTGACTGGGACGTCAGCCATCTCATCTCTACGATCAAACACTGGAGCACTACAGGGCTTCCCAGAACAAACGAAACTTAGGATTATCGATGATTTATCATAACTTAATCGCAATTATAACTAAATAAATAATAAATGACACATATCTTTAAAGCTTACACCCTCCTCTTTCATTTGATGCATCTCATATGATGTATATTTCATGCATGAGAGATTAAAACAATTTGAAGAGAGGGTACCAAAAAGTCGATTGGTGGGCGGTATCTGAATTTCAAAAGGAAAATCACATTTCAAGAAGGTTCATTTTCTGCCCTTTCATATGACATCTCAATCAGGAATAATGAGCCAGGAATAACAGAGTTCTGTTTGTTTTAAGGAATGCTTGCATTTCCATGATTTGATAAAAGCGAATTCGTTTTCACTGGCTGCCTGCCGTAGTAACACAAAGAGTTGACAAATGACTTAACTCGGTTTCTTTGACGATCATGGCTGATCGTCAACGAAAACAGAGTTAAATCATTTGTCAACTCTTTGTGTTACTACGGCAGGCAGCCAGTGAAAACGAATTCGCTTTTATCAAATTATGGAAATGCAATGATTACTTTAAACAAACAGAACTTTGTTATTCCCGGCTCATTTTTCCTGTTTGAGGTGTCATATGAAAGGGCAGAAAATGGACTTTCTGGGAATGTGATTTTCTCTTTGAAATCCAGATACCACCCGCCAAATGACTCTTTGGTATCCTCTCTTCAAATTGTTTTTAATTACTCATGCGTGAAATATGCATAATATGAGTTGCAGCAAATGAAAGAGGAGGATCTATACTTTAAAAATATGTGTTATTTATTAATTATAATTGTGATTGAGTTATGATAAAACATCGATAATTCTCGGTTTCGTTTTTTCTGGGACGCACTGTAGGGGGATCAGAAAGCTATCGAAATACACAGACATGACTAGTACATCAAGACACCGGACTTAACATCAACATTTTGGTTCCCTCTCCTCTACGAGATCCAACTCCTGCCCCGGGAACAGCATCGCCGGCCGCAGCCCAGCCCACCCGAGGCAGTACAGCTGCTAGCCGGGAAACCAACCAGCAGCCCGAAACTCACCTGTTACCCACCAACCCAGCGCACCCGTTCAGCCTACTCAAGACACAGTAGCAACCAGCTTAGACACAAGCCAGCCCAGCATTCTCCCACCTCCTCCACACACAAGGACTTCCCGCCACAACCTACGCTCACGCAAGAGTACCGCCAACTCGGATAGTAACCAACCCAGCACTCTCCAGTCACCACAACCCACAGAGACTTCCAGCCGCAACCTATGCCCGCACAAGAGTACGTAGTCCACATAGCACCATGCACCTCTCTCTGCATCACAGAACTCACTGACCTACTCATCTCCTCAAAGTCTGCATACCTGCTACTTACACCCCCTCAACGCCCGTCGCCCATTCACTCCGGATGACGAATGTTGAGCCCCAATCTCTCTTTACATTCATAACGTGGTCACCAGTCCTTTACAGGACTCCTCCCATGAAAGAATAGCTCTCTTAATTCCTCTACCTCTATCCATACAATACTAATTGGTCCTTCATAGGAAGAAATCGAAAGAATATAACCCGGGAATATAACTGTTTCACTTTGTCTCTGTCCCCTTTCAAACCCAACATTTATTTTCAGGACTTTACCCAATAAATGAAATGGCAAACTTAGGGATCTTGGGAAAATTCTCAACAGCAATAAATTGGTGTCTGAACAATTGAACATCATTAGTATTAATCTCTTAATCTCTATAATCACACAAAAATGAATAAAACCTTCATTTTTTTCTTCAAAACAAACAATATTCCCCCGCTGCAAGAAATAGCTTTGCTGCTCGATTAAACACGATTAAAATTATTTAAAATAAAATTTCACAGTGTCATATTTTTCTCTTCCTGATCCAGGTTTAAACATAGTTGTATCGTTGTCCATTGTGATATGTATGTATTTGTTTCATTTGAAAGATATATTTACGATACTTTACATTGTTATTTTCATGACAAATTGAAATCATGCTCACAAAAATATAATTTGATTGTGTCAGCCATAATAACATGTGGGAAGTTATGCAGAGGATGGGATTTCAAAAGCACATTATCGACTTGATTACTACACTCTCCAAGCAGCAGGAATCCTCAATTAGAACGAGTAAAGCTAGTTAACACCGAGTGGTTCGGTATAAGGAGAGGATCTCGCCACGGTGTATTTTCTCAGCAAGCCTTTTTAATGTGTATTGGGAGGAAATAATGAGGGAGGCACTAGAAGGATTTGATGGTGGCATGAATATCACCAACCTCAGATATGCCGATGACACTACCCTCATTTGTGCAAGCAGGAAGGAGTTGATGGAGCGTGCAGCGTTTCAAGCAAGCGAGTGTAAAATTAGGAATGGTCTGCAATTGAATTTTTATTTTGTATATGTTTATGTTTTGTAATCTTTAATTAGTTCATGATTTTTGTTTGTGATACAATTTGAATTTTGTTTTAATTCAGTTAATACGGACTTTCTGAAAACAGCCGTTTAGGCTGAGGGAGTTACCGTGTTTAAATAAATAAATGAAATGAACACCAAGAAGACCAAAATAATGGTTTGGGACAAGTCACAGATCGCTTATGCATATATCTTAGAGGGCCAGCAGATTACCTAGGATCGCTCATCAACATCGAAAGCGACACTACTACTGAAATTAAAAGACTGGCAATTCCAAGGAATACCATCCAGAACATGATTAACATCTGAAAGAGAGAGGCGTATCCACAGAGCTGAAGCAACGACTCCTTCGAGCGACTGTCTTCAGCGTTGCCACTTACGGCTGTGAATCATGGGCGCCAACCAAAAATAACAGGAAACGCATTGATGCATTTGAGATGTGGAGCTATTGATATCTTCTAAGGATATTCTGGCAAGACAAAAGATCAAATGATCGCGTGCTTGAAAAGATCTCATAAGAGAAAGGAAGCTGAAATATTTTTTCACATCACTAGGAGGCAAAACAGCATTGAGAAGCAAATTATTCAGAGTGCCATGGAAGGATATCGAGGTAGAGATCGTCCGACCACAGTTTGGACAGATGAAATAAAGGTCTTGTCAGATGGAAGTATGGCAAGAGCTACAAATATAGCTTGCGATAAAGGAAGATGGCGAGCTTTAGTGAATGCCACATCAGTGCATATGGGCACCATCTGACAACGAGAGAGAAAGAGATTATTGTAACAGCTTATTTGTTCTAATTTGTGTCATTATTCAATTCACCAAACTATTCCTTATTTTTACGTATATCTGCACTATTGCATATAGAGAACAATATAAGTACTTAAACACAAGCTTAATGAGATTTGAAACATATCTTAAATGAAATGTAATGCACACATGGTCGAGACGTCGGCAACTAAACCATCAACCCCACCTTATTGGTGAGGAGGGAGTGAGGACACCCAGCAGGACTAAAAACAAGACCTGTCAAAGGGCGGATTTATATTTATGCTTTTTTTTATGTCATGACACTCGTTTGAATTTATGTATATTATGAGTGACGTATACACCTAAGTTTATCAATTATCTTGTAACTACATTGTATTTTGTTTATGTGCTGTCAGTGGAGGCCAATTTTCTATGTTTTGAATATGAATCAATAAAATAATCTATCTATGAGATCCATGTGGGGCAACGGCCATCCTCTGTGGAAAAGATTGAAGCCTTACCAGTTTTCTCTAAAATAGTATGCTGTGCACAGACACGACACAGAAAGAAGTCACACAGATGAGCTTTGGACCCTTGCAAGTGATGCATCTGTTATAAATAGTGCCAAGGGTGCCCCTTCAAATTGTAAGTCTTCCGAGAATGACGGGGTCACACCAAAGCCGGAAGGAAGTGTGGCACTGGATGAAACTAGGGAAAATCTCCTGCGCATCGGCACTTGGAACGTGCGTACGATGGTTCAAGAGTCTTGATATATTAGGAATAAGTGAACTTCGGTGGAAAGAGACAGGGGGCAGTTGATAGGGACGATTTTGTCATTGTCTACTCTGGAGGCGTGCGTCATTTCAATGGAATAGGAATAATTATGAAGAGCAAAATCTCTAATACTATAAATAGCTTTCTCAGAGAGAGTCATTGTAGCTTTAAAGTTCAATGGAAAACCTTTTGATGTTGTCATAGTGCATGTGTATGCACCAATGTCTGATTATGAAGATAAAGCTAAAAGCTCTGATGTCCCTTTCGTTGTAGGTGACTTGGATGCTGGAGTGGGCAATAAGAGATATAAATACATCATAGGACAATATGGTTTGGCTGAGAACAACGAGAGAGGGGAGAGGTTTATACAGTTTTGTGAGCATCATAGACTCATGGTAGCCAACACATGGTTCAAGCTTCCCAAGCGCAAACTATACACTTGGAAGAAACCAGGAGATACGGCACGG
The DNA here is from genome assembly GCA_035222895.1 of Strongylocentrotus droebachiensis. NCBI lineage: Eukaryota > Metazoa > Echinodermata > Echinoidea > Camarodonta > Strongylocentrotidae > Strongylocentrotus > Strongylocentrotus droebachiensis. The sequence goes on from JAVYIG010005233.1 coordinate 62,753, forward strand.
AGACAGATAGATTGCAGTCAGCAAACGCTTCCGAAGGAGTATAAGGATGGCCAAAACTTATCCTGGTGCAGATATAGGCTCAGATCACAACCCAGTCGTTGTCAAGGTCAACATCGCACCAAAGGTGATAAAGAAGGCTCCTTCCAAGAAAGCTAGATTGGATGTAGATCCGCTAAGGCAGAACGATTTTCGTGAGCTAGTATTCTACATCAGTACACAACATATATGAAGGACTAAGAATAGAAGACGTGGAACAGACTCCAGAGGAAATGTGGTCAAACCTAAAGGAGTGTATGCAAAATGCAGCTGAGGAACGCCTCCCTAAGAAAAAACGGGTAGCAAAGCAACTTTGGATGGCCGAGGACATTCTGAATCTCGTGGAAGAGAGAAGAACACAAAACGAAAGATGTAGAATACAGAGAACTTGACAAACAAATCAGATTAAAATGTACAGAAGCTAAAGAAAAATGGCTCATTAAGGGATGCAAATAGAGATAGAGCAACTAGACCGTCTGCATCACACAAGGATTATGCATCAGAAGATCGAGGAGGTTACACAAACGAATAAAAAGGGGATAACGAATTGCGTAATTCAAGGTAAAGAGGGAATGTGCTGTTTGAAGGGTAACAAATACAAAGTAGATGGATGGAGTATATTGAGGAGCTTTATGAAGATGTCGAGCATCTAGAGCAGGCCATCTCATTATTATTATTATTACTACTGATATTATAAAGTCTAATTCGTATTGATTTATTATCGATGATTCATCTCTTGCAGAGTATGTCTGATCTCGGGGGACCTTGGGCCCGTGTGGCCCGTCGCTGCACACATGCCACACGGGCCGGGAGGCGTTGTAAGCGGTCCACGCGACACGGGAGCCGGGTGTGCTGGCAGCACCGCGCGATGATGGGGGCTGAAGAGTGAGTACATTTACTATTTGTTGAAATGTTAAGTATATGGGAAGGCTCACAGGTGCAGTCATGCCACACGGGCCGGACGCCAATGTAAAAGATTCACAAGACACGTCAGCTAGGTATGCTGGCAGCATCGGGCCATGATAAACGAGGAAGAGTGAGAACATTTACTATTTGTTCAAATGTTAAGTATATGGGAAGGCTCACAGGTGCAGTCATGCCACACGGGCCGGACGCCAATGTAAAAGATTCACAAGACACATCAGCCGGGTATGCTGGCAGCATCGGGCCATGATAAACGAGGAAGAGTGAGAACATTTACTATTTGTTCAAATGTTAAGTATATGGGAAGGCTCACAGGTGCAGTCATACCACACGGGCCGGACGCCAATGTAAAAGGCCAACAAGATATAACAGCCGGGTGTGTTGGCAGCATTGCGTCATGCTTACACAGGAGGAGTAAGATACATGTACTATTTCTTGACATTTCTAGTCATTATTATTTTTATTACTACTGATATTATAAAGTCTAATTCGTATTGATTAATTATTGATGATTCATCTCTTGCAGAGTATGGCTGATCTCGGGGGACCTTGGGCCCGTGTGGCCCATCGCTGCACACATGCCACGAGGGCGGGGAGGCAATGCAAGAGGGCGACCCGTCACGGAAGCCGGGTCTGCTGGCAGCACCGTGCCATGATGGGAGAAGTTACTATTTGTTCAAATGTTAAGTATATGGGAAGGCTCATAGGTACAGTCATGCCACACGGGCCGGACGCCAATGTAAAAGATTCACACGACACGGCAGCCGGATATGTTGGCAGCATCGTACCATGATGAACGAGGAGGAGTGGGAACATTTACTATTTCTTGACATATCTAGTCATTATTATTATTATTACTTATACTATAAAGTCTAATTCTTATGAATGAATTATCGATGATTCAGCTCTTGCAGGTTCATGGCTGATTTGGGCAACGATAGTGGACCTTTGGCCCGTATGGATTACAGCCAGTGCACCATTCCACACGGACTGGATGCCAATGTGAAAGGTCCACACGACACGGCAGTCGGGTGTGTTGGCATCATCGGATATTAGGGACATTTAGATTTGTACGACGAGAACGTCGACTGCGACGTGTGACATCGTTTTAAGGCAATGTAACGTCCGTTTAAGGCACTGCCGGGCCCTGACAGTACCTTAAAAGGACATCACATTGTCTTAAAAGAATGTCACACGTGGCAGTCCACGTTCTCGTCGTGCAAATCTAAAATGCCCTAATGCTAGCACAGGAGGAGTGAGTACATTTACTATTTGTTGAAATGTTTGTGTATCGGAAGGCACTCGATTTTCTGAAGGTTCTGGCGAATCCTATTTCGCTTTCGGAATTGGGAACCCTCTTGCAATTTCGGAAAATATGACCATTTGGAATTAAATCTTTGAAGTAACGAACCTTTAGAATTATGAACTTCAGAAATCCAAAACCTATCTATTTATTTTTTGGGGGAAATGGGAGCTCTACTTCACCAACGCTTCAATGAAGCGTGACAGTGATTGGAATATGTGTGTATAATGTACTCTCCTGTGTTAATACTGGATGTTAACATTATTAACATTTTTTATTCTATCATGTGTGTCTCATATGCACTGTGATCGCTCCATATTATCTTTTGCGAACTGCGTTGATCTGGGAAATTAATCAACTGCACCAAAACGACTACACTACAAGCCGCATGAAGATCTCGCAAATTTGTGACACTCGACACTCGAGGTCAATCACATACTCATCGACACCTTTGTTCGAAAGGTAAAGCAGACTTTGAATGACGAGCTTACATCTGCCATAACACAGAAACTAGCGGAAAACATCAAGGAGAACTTTGGGTATGAGATGTCGGAAAGAGATGACGAAATCAACACCCGACAGAAAGAAATCGTCAACTTAAAGGAAAAACAAGAAGAGGCTGAACAGTATTCCAGAAGAAACTATTTAGTCTTCCATGGTCTACCAGAGAGAGACGATGAAAACACTGATGTGCTTATTCATAAGGTTGTTTAGGAGAAATTGGCCATAAAGATGACGAAAGGAGACCTTGATAGATCATATATCAAGCAAGGAAAATATTGCGGAACATAGAGGACCAGCAGATATATATATACAGGAAAGCTTGACAAGAAGAGAGGGGACCTGTTTTGGGAGGTAAAATCGAAATACAAAGCTATAAAGTTGAAGGGAATTTGGACCCCAAAAGGCTGAATACGCATACTGACCAGGAATGATTACCGCGTGACCATCAAATCCAAGGTAGACATTGACAAGTTGTGATTTACTTCACCAGTTGGGTGAATGGGATGATCAGTGCAAATTAAGGAGCCCACTGTATCTGGAATGTGCTCTGCTTTCGACTGGACCATAGTCATTGTCGTCATTTAATAGACCCCTTTATTATTCGGTTCATTGTTTAATTCAGTAATGCATGCATTATGTTTTATATGGTGATGTTCTTCTCGATCTTTGATCGGCAAAATCAATTCTTAACTAGCTCATTCCAGATGTGTTGATATGAAAACAGATGTTACGACGTTATGTATATGATGGGCATATTACATAAAAGTACCCTTGGTAGATATTTCGATATTCATGACAATTTGTGTTCATCATATTCCACGTTTTTTATCACGATTTGCTTGAAAGAAGATGTTTACTACTTCATTGAATGAATATAGGTGCATTAGACCGTTCACTAAAAGTTGATTCGCTTGTAATAAGTAATAATTATTTTTTCAATTACATTTGGCTTCTACAGTAATTTATTACTATGCAGTGCGTCCCAGAAAAAACGAAACCAAGAAGTATTGATGTTTTATCATAACCAATAAATGGCACATATTTGTAAAACTTATATCATACTTGCTTTGGATGATACACAACTGGACAGTAATATTGGAGATAATGAAATCAATGTACCCCATTATTCTATTGCTCAAACAGAGAATATAAAGTTAATTAATTTATTAAGAGAGATTCAATTATTATTTGATACTTAGAAAAGTAAAGAGGATTATCACTAGCGTTGAGACCACTAACAGCAATAACCTACATTGCAGTAATCAGTAGGCTATGCAATGCTTAGCTGATATCTCTTTGTACATGTACTTGTTCATAAGCTAAGGTTTTGAATTGGTAATTGTCTTCCATTTTCTTCCGATACGAAATTCTATTGTATGTTAAAATCTCATTATAATGTTACTAAAGAACAATAGTTTCTTGATACTAATCCACACCATTGCATCACATGATATTCCAATTACTGAAAAAAATTCTATCAACAGAAAATCAAGTTAATTTCAGCAAGTGAACCAGTAAAACATACATTATTCATTGCATCGTTATTGGCCAATTCTGAAATATAATCAGAAATAAAGACAAACAATTGTTCCAGTTGGATTAACCTTTGCACCAAGAAACTTTGAAACACAATCATGTAGGAAGCCCAGTGATATCAGAGGAATTAACAAGATTGTTTATCAGCTCATTCTCAAAAGACTTCAGAGACCTTGGAATGGGAAGATTGGTTTTCTCTCCTTACTCAATAATATATCGTCTATCTTTGCAGTTTTCCACTAAAATGGTGGATAATAGATTGCAAGAGATAATATATTCTCTCTTCACTAGACAAGCGGCATTGCTTAGTCTGAGTAGATTCAGTAAGGGAAGGTCAAGTTTTAATTAGTGGATAGATTAGGCTTGTTGGGGCTTCTCATTCTGAGCTAAAATGTTCAAAGGATATACATTAATCCTTGACATAAATTAGGAAGAATATCAGAGCCTGAGGATTACCACCAAAAGCTGATGCCATCATCATCCAATCATAAAATGTTTCATTTAGATGACAACATTCAGGAATTAAAAAATCCCAGCTGTAAAGAGAAAAGAGAATGATTTGAATGTGAAAAATAGAAGAGGGACATAATGAAAAGAAAAGGATAAAATGAAAACGAAAGGATAGAACAGTAAAGAAAGATGAAGCTGAATATTTATCCTAAGTAAAGGCCAATAAGAAACACAGCTCTTTAACTTCATCTCACACTCACCCATATTCTCCTCTATTAATGTTCTGCTTCAGGCTAGGGTCGTCTCTCCCAAGTGTGGTCCATGAGATGATGATGCAGATCAAAGCCCTTGGTTGAACTCAGACTATTCTCTTAGAAGCTGCCTGACACCTGAATTAATCCGACTCAACAAACAAAAGGTTATGCACTGTGAAGATGGTACAAGTTTTTAAGAGTCAACAATGTAAGACAGTCATGTTGTAATAGCATTTGCCTTTTACGTCTCCCAAATGAATCCTTTAGCTCCTATCCCTCTAGTAATTTCATTAACTATTTGCACATGCCTGATATGTCGATGGAATAGAGGTCACATAATTGTTGGCCATTAAAGAGATTAACGAGAGGTTAGATTTTGAGGAAAAGAGTATAAAGGGAAGAACAAGATAAAGACTAACCAACATCGTTAGAAATTTGAAGTAAGGGAAGCAGATTTGTGCTAAAAGACTGTCATATCCTATTAAGATGACAGTTAAAAAAACAACGTGGTCACATTATGAAAATATATAATGGAGGCACGAGTATATAGGAAGAATTGATGCGGAGGATATTGTGGTTGGATTTATGTACGAGCCTCTAAAAAGGGGATTGGCTGGAATACTCCCCAGGGAGTGGAGAGTGTGCACTGTAATGTTCAAAATAGTAATTGACACCAGTGCTTAGGTAATACTAATATTATAAGCACTGTGGTTACCTAATGGAACAAGAAACAGGTATTATTATTTCTTAAGGGGACCAACTACTAAACAATATCTGCTCTGAAATCTTTGCGGCTATATGGTCTCATTCATAGAGAATGATTTGAAGGGATTGCCTTAGTATAATCTATCATTCATAGAGAATGATTTGAAGGGATTGCCTTAGTATAATCTATCATTCATATAGAATGATTTGAAGGGATTGCCTTAGTATACTCTATCATTCATATAGAATGATTTGAAGGGATTGCCTTAGTATAATCTATCATTCATAGAGAATGATTTGAAGGGATTGCTTCGTATGGTCTATCATTCATCGAGAATGATTCGAAGGGATAGCTTTAATAAATTCTATCATTTGATATAGAAAATTATTGGAAGGGATCGCGTTAGTATGTTGGATCATTCGTAGATAATGATTTAAAGAGATGGCCTTAATATGCTTTATCATTCGTAGAGAATGATTTGAAGGGATCGCCTAATAGTACGTTGGATCATTCGTAGAAAATGATTTGAAGGGATGGCCTCCTTAGTAAGTTGTATCATTCATATAGAATGATTTGAAGGGATTGCCTTAGTATACTCCATCATTCATAGAGAAGATTTGAAGAGATTGCTTTGTATGGTCAATCATTCATAGAGAATGATTCAAAAGGATAGCTTTAATAAATTCTATTTTGATATAGATAATTATTGGAATGGATCGCGTTAGTATTTTGGATCATTCGTAGAGAATGATTTAAAGAGAGGGCCGTAATATGCTTATCATTCGTAGAGAATGATTTAAAGGAATGGCCTCCTAAGTAAGTTGTATCATTCATATAGAATGATTCGAAGGAATGGCCTTGAACGTTCTATCTTTCGTAGAGAATGATTTGAGGGGTTTGCTTCGTATGGTCTATCATTCGTAGAGAATGATTTGAAGGGATTGACTTGTATGGTCCATCATCCATAGAGAATGATTCGGAGGGATAACTTTAATAAATTCTATCATTTGATATAGATAATCATTGGAAGGGATCGCGTTAGTAAATTGGATCATTCGTAGAGAATGATTTGAAGGAATGGCCTTGAATGTTCTATCTTTCGTAGAGAATGATTTGAAGGGATAGATTTGTATGGTCTATCAATCTATCATTCATCGAGAATGATTTGAAGGGATTGCCTTAGTATACTTTATCATTCATAGAGAATGATTTGAAGGGATTGCCTTTACTATCATTCATAGAGAATGATTTCAAGGGATGGCCTTAATATGCTTTATCATTCATAGAGAATGATTTGAAGGGATGGCCTCCTTAGTAAGTTGTATCATTCATATAGAATGATTTGAAGGAATGGCCTTGAATGTTCTATCTTTCGTAGAGAATGATTTGAAGGGATGGATTTGTATGGTCTATCAATCTATCATTCATCGAGAATGATAAGAAGGGATTGCCTTAGTATACTTTATCGTTCATAGAGAATGATTTGAAGGGATTGCCTTAGTATACTTTATCGTTCATAGAGAATGATTAGAAGGGATTGCCTTAGTATACTTTATCATTCATAGAGAATGATTTGAAGGGATTGCCTTAGTATACTTTTATCATTAATAGAGAATGATTTGAAGGAATGGCCTTGAATGTTCTATCATTAATAGAGAATGATTTCAAGGGATGGCCTTGTATGTTCTACCATTCATTGAGAATGATTTGAAGGGATTGCCTCAATATACTTTATCATTCATAGAGAATGATTTGAAGGGATCGCCTAAAGGTACGTTGGATCATTTGTAGAGAATGAATTAAAGGGATGGCCTCCTTAGTAAGTTGTATCATTCAGAGAGAATGATTTGAAGGGATTGCCTTAGTATAATCTATCATTCATAGAGAATGATTTGAAGGGATTGCTTCGTATGGTCTATCATTCATCGAGAATGATTCGAAGGGATAGCTTTAATAAATTCTATCATTTGATATAGAAAATTATTGGAAGGGATCGCGTTAGTATGTTGGATCATTCGTAGATAATGATTTAAAGAGATGGCCTTAATATGCTTTATCATTCGTAGAGAATGATTTGAAGGGATCGCCTAATAGTACGTTGGATCATTCGTAGAGAATGATTTGAAGGGATGGCCTCCTTAGTAAGTTGTATCATTCATATAGAATGATTTGAAGGGATTGCCTTAGTATACTCCATCATTCATAGAGAAAGATTTGAAGGGATTGCTTTGTATGGTCAATCATTCATAGAGAATGATTCAAAAGGATAGCTTTAATAAATTCTATTTTGATATAGATAATTATTGGAATGGATCGCGTTAGTATTTTGGATCATTCGTAGAGAATGATTTAAAGGAATGGCCTCCTAAGTAAGTTGTATCATTCATATAGAATGATTCGAAGGAATGGCCTTGAATGTTCTATCTTTCGTAGAGAATGATTTGAGGGGTTTGCTTCGTATGGTCTATCATTCGTAGAGAATGATTTGAAGGGATTGACTTGTATGGTCCATCATCCATAGAGAATGATTCGGAGGGATAGCTTTAATAAATTCTATCATTTGATATAGATAATCATTGGAAGGGATCGCGTTAGTATGTTGGATCATTCGTAGAGAATGATTTGAAGGAATGGCCTTGAATGTTCTATCTTTCGTAGAGAATGATTTGAAGGGATAGATTTGTATGGTCTATCAATCTATCATTCATCGAGAATGATTAGAAGGGATTGCCTTAGTATACTTGATCATTCATAGAGAATGATTTGAAGGGATTGCCTTAGTATACTATCATTCATAGAGAATGATTTCAAGGGATGGCCTTAATATGCTTTATCATTCATAGAGAATGATTTGAAGGGATGGCCTCCTTAGTAAGTTGTATCATTCATATAGAATGATTTGAAGGAATGGCCTTGAATGTTCTATCTTTCGTAGAGAATGATTTGAAGGGATGGATTTGTATGGTCTATCAATCTATCATTCATCGAGAATGATTAGAAGGGATTGCCTTAGTATACTTTATCATTCATAGAGAATGATTTGAAGGGATTGCCTTAGTATACTTTATCATTCATAGAGAATGATTTGAAGGGATTGCCTTAGTATACTATCATTCATAGAGAATGATTTCAAGGGATGGCCTTGTATGTTCTACCATTCATTGAGAATGATTTGAAGGGATGGCCTCCTTAGTAAGCTTTATCATTCAAAGAGAATGATTTGAAGGGATTGACTCGTATGGTCAATCATTCAGAGAGAATGATTTCAAGGGATGGCCTTGTATGTTCTACCATTCATTGAGAATGATTTGAAGGGATGACCTCCTTAGTAAGCTTTATCATTCATAGAGAATGATTTGAAGGAATGGATTTGTACATGTTATCATTCATAGAGAATGATTTCAAGGGATGGCCTTGTATGTTCTACCATTCATTGAGAATGATTTGAAGGGATGGCCTCCTTAGTAAGCTTTATCATTCAGAGAGAATGATTTGAAGGGATTGCCTCAATATACTTTATCATTCAGAGAGAATGATTTGAAGGGATTGACTCGTATGGTCAATCATTCAGAGAGAATGATTTCAAGGGATGGCCTTGTATGTTCTACCATTCATTGAGAATGATTTGAAGGGATGGATTTGTACATGTTATCATTCATAGAGAATGATATTAAGGGATTGACTTGTATGGTCAATCATTCATAGAGAATGATTTGAAGGGATTGACTCGTATGGTCTATCATTCATACGAGAATGATTCGAAGAGATAGCTTAAATAAATTCCATCATTTGATATAGATAATTCTTTGAAGGGATCGCGTTAGTATGTTGGATCATTCGTAGATAATGATTTAAAGAGATGGCCGTAATATGCTTTATCATTCATAGAGAATGATTTGAAGTGATCGCCTAATAGTACGTTGGATCATTCGTAGAGAATAATTTGAAGGGATGGCCTCATTAGTAAGTTGTATCATTCATATAGAATGATTTGAAGGAATGGCCTTGAATTTCTATCATTCATAGAGATGATTTGAAGGGATAGCCTTAGTATGCTTTATCATTCAGAGAGAATGATTTGAAGGGATTGACTCGTATGGTCTATCATTCATTGAGAATGATTTGAAGGAATCGCCTAATAGTACGTTGGATCATTCGTAGAGGAAGATTTGAAGGGATGGCCTCCTTAGTAAGTTGTATCATTCATATAGAATGACTTAAAGAGATGGCCTTAATATGCTTTATCATTCATAGAGAGAATTATTTGAAGGGATCGCCTAAAGGAACGTTGGATCATTCGTAGAGAATGATTTGAAGGGATGGCCTCCTTAGTAAGTTGTATCATTCATATAGAATGATTCGAAGGAATGGCCTTGAATGTTCTATCATTCGTAGAGAATGATTTGAAGGGATGGATTTGTATATTCTATCATTCATAGAGAATGATTCGAAGGTATAGCTTAAATATATTCTATCATTTGATATAGAAAATTATTGGAAAAGATCGCGTTAGTATGTTGGATCATTTGTAGAGAATGATTTAAAGAGATTGCCTTAATACGCTTTATGATTCATAGAACATGATTTGAAGGAATCGCCTAAAGGAACGTTGGATCATTCGTAGAGAATGATTTGAAGGGATGGCCTCCTTAGTAAGTTGTATCGTTCATATAGAATGATTTCAAGAGATGGCCTTGAATGTTCTATCATTCGTAGAGAATGATTTGAAGGGATGGCCTCCTTAGTAAGTTGTATCGTTCATATAGAATGATTTCAAGAGATGGCCTTAGTATGCTTTATAATTCAGAGAGAATGATTTGAAGGGATTGACTCGTATGGTCTATCATTCATTGAGAATGATTTGAAGGGATCGCCTAAAGGAACGTTGGATCATTCGTAGAGAATGAGTTGAAGGGATGGCCTCCTTAGTAAGTTGTATCATTCATATAGAATGATTTGAAGGGATGGCCTCCTTAGTAAGTTGTATCATTCATATAGAATGATTTGAAGGGACGGCCTCCTTAGTAAGTTGTATCATTCATATAGAATGATTTGAAGGGATGGCCTCCTTAGTAAGTTGTATCATTCATATAGAATGATTTGAAGGGACGGCGTCCTTAGTAAGTTGTATCATTCATATAGAATGATTTGAAGGGATTGCCTCCTTAGTAAGCTGTATCATTCATAGAGAATGATTTGAAGGGATTGCCTTAGTATACTCTATCATTCAGAGAGAATGATTTGAAGGGATTGACTCGTATGGTCTATCATTCATAGAGAATGATTCGAAGGGATAGCTTTAATAAATTCTATCATTTGATATAGATAATTATTGGAAGGGATCGCGTAAGTATGTTGGATCATTCGTAGATAATGATTTAAAGAGATGGCCTTAATATGCTTCATCATTCATAGATAGAATGATATGAAGGGATCGCCTAAAGGAACGTTGAATCATTCGTAGAGAATGATTTGAAGTGATGGCCTCCTTAGTAAGTTGTATCATTCATATAGAATGATTCGAAGGAATGGCCTTGAATGTTCTATCATTCGTAGAGAATGATTTGAAGGGATAGCCTTAGTATGCTTTATCATTCAGAGAAAATGATTTGAAGGGATGGACTCGTATGGTCTCTCATTCATAGAGAATGATTCGAAGGGATAGCTTAAAAATATTCTATCATTTGATATAGAAAATTATTGGAAAGGATCGCGTTAGTATGTTGGATCATTCGTAGATAATGATTTAAAGAGATGGCCTTAATATGCTTCATGATTCATAGAGAATGATTTGAAGGGATCGCCTAATAGTACGTTGGATCATTCATAGAGAATGATTTGAAGGGATGGCCTCCTTATTAAGTTGTATCATTCATATAGAATGACTCGAAGGAATGGCCTTGAATGTTCTATCATTCGTAGAGAACGATTTGAAGGGATAGCCTTAGTATGCTTTATCATTCAGAGAGAATGATTTGAAGGGATTGACTCGATGATTCAAAGGTATAGCTTAAATATATTCTATCATTTGATATAGAAAATTATTGGAAAAGATCGCGTAAGTATGTTGGATCATTCGTAGATAATGATTTAAAGAGATTGCCTTAATATGCTTTATGATTCATAGAGAATGATTTGAAGGGATCGCCTAAAGGAACGTTGGATCATTCGAAGAGGAAGATTTGAAGGGATGGCCTCCTTAGTAAGTTGTATCATTCATATAGAATGACTTAAAGAGATGGCCTTAATATGCTTCATCATTCATAGATAGAATGATATGAAGGGATCGCCTAAAGGAACGTTGGATCATTCGTAGAGAATGATTTGAAGGGATGGCCTCCTTAGTAAGTTGTATCATTCATATAGAATGATTTGAAGGAATTGCCTTGAATGTTCTATCATTCGTGGAGAATGATTTAAAGGGAAGGATTTGTACATTCTATCATTCGTAGAGAATAATTTGAAGGGATAACTCGTATGGTCTATCATTCATAGAGAATGATTCGAAGGGATAACTTTAATAAATTCTATCATTTGATATAGATAATTATTGGAAGGGATCGCGTAAGTATGTTGGATCATTCGTAGAGAATGATTTGAAGGGATGGCCTCCTTAGTAAGTTGTATCATTCATATAGAATGATTCGAAGGAATGACCTTGAATGTTCTATCATTCGTAGAGAATGATTTGAAGGGATAGCCTTAGTATGCTTTATCATTCGTAGAGAATGATTTGAAGGGATGGCCTCCTTAGTAAGTTGTATCATTCATATAGAATGACTTACAGAGATGGCCTTAATATGCTTAATGATTCATAGAGAATGATTTGAAGGGATCGCCTAATAGTACGTGGGATCATTCGTAGAGAATGATTTGAAGGGATGGCCTCCTTATTAAGTTGTATCATTCATATAGAATGATTTGCAGGAATGGCCTTGAATGTTCTATCATTCGTAGAAAATAATTTGAAGGGATTAACTCGTACGACGGTCTATCATTCATAGAGAATGATTCGAAGGGATAGCTTTAATATATTCTATCATTTGATTTAGATAATTATTGGAAGGGATCACGTTAGTATGTTGGATCATTCGTAGATAATGATTTAAAGAAATGGCCTTAATATGCTTTATGATTCATAGAGAATGATTTGAAGGGATCGCCTAATAGTACGTTGGATCATTCGTAGAGAATGATTTGAAGGGATGGCCTCCTTAGTGTTGTATCATTCATATAGAATGATTCGAAGGAATGGCCTTGAATGTTCTATCATTCGTAGAGAATGATTTGAAGGGATAGCCTTAGTATGCTTTATCATTCAGAGAGAATGATTTGAAGGGATGGCCTCCTTAGTAAGTTGTAGCATTCATATAGAATGACTTAAAGAGATGGCCTTAATATGCTTCATCATTCATAGATAGAATGATATGAAGGGATCGCCTAAAGGAACGTTGGATCATTCGAAGAGAATGATTTGAAGGGATGGCCTCCTTAGTAAGTTGTATCATTCATATAGAATGATTTGAAGGAATGGCCTTGAATGTTCTATCATTCGTAGAGAATGATTTGAAGGGATAGCCTAGTATGCTTTATCATTCAGAGAGAATGATTTTAAGGGATTGACTCGTATGGTCTATCATTCATTGAGAATGATTTGAAGGAATCGCCTAATAGTATGTTGGATCATTCGAAGAGGAAGATTTGAAGGGATGGCCTCCTTAGTAAGTTGTATCATTCATATAGAATGACTTAAAGAGATGGCCTTAATATGCTTCATCATTCATAGATAGAATGATATAAAGGGATCGCCTAAAGGAACGTTGGATCATTCGTAGAGAATGATTTGAAGGGATGGCCTCCTTAGTAAGTTGTATCATTCATATAGAATGATTTGAAGGAATTGCCTTGAATGTTCTATCATTCGTGGAGAATGATTTAAAGGGAAGGATTTGAACATTCTATCATTCGTAGAGAATAATTTGAAGGGATTTACTCGTATGGTCTATCATTCATAGAGAATGATTCGAAGGGATTACTTTAATAAATTCTATCATTTGATATAGATAATTATTGGAAGGGATCGCGTAAGTACAGTATGTTGGATCATTCGTAGAGAATGATTTTAAGAGATGGCCTTAATATGATTTATCTTTCGTATAGAAGGATTTGAAGGGATCGCCTAATAGTACGTTGGATCATTCGTAGAGAATGATTTGAAGGGATGGCCTCCTTAGTAAGTTGTATCATTCATATAGAATGATTCGAAGGAATGGCCTTGAATGTTCTATCATTCGTAGAGAATGATTTGAAGGGATAGCCTTAGTATGCTTTATCATTCAGAGAGAATGATTTGAAGAATTGACTCGTATGGTCTATCATTCATAGAGAATGATTCGTAGGGATAGCTTAAATATATTCTATCATTTGATATAGAAAATTATTGGAAAGGATCGCGTTAGTATGTTGGATCATTCGTAGAGAATGATTTCAAGAGATGGCCTTAATATGATTTATCTTTCGTATAGAATGATTTAAAGGAATCGCCTAAAGGAACGTTGGATCATTCGTAGAGAATGATTTGAAGGGATGGCCTCCTTATTAAGTTGTATCATTCATATAGAATGATTCGAAGGAATGGCCTTAAATGTTCTATCATTCGTAGAGAATGATTTGAAGGGATGGATTTGTATATTCTATCATTCATAGAGAATGATTCGAAGGTATAGCTTAAATATATTCTATCATTTGATATAGAAAATTATTGGAAAAGATCGCGTTAGTATGTTGGATCATTCGTAGAGAATGATTTAAAGAGATTGCCTTAATATGCTTTATGATTCATAGAACATGATTTGAAGGAATCGCCTAAAGGAACGTTGGATCATTCGTAGAGAATGATTTGAAGGGATGGCCTCCTTAGTAAGTTGTATCGTTCATATAGAATGATTTCAAGAGATGGACTTGAATGTTCTATCATTCGTAGAGAATGATTTGAAGGGATGGCCTCCTTAGTAAGTTGTATCGTTCATATAGAATGATTTCAAGAGATGGCCTTAGTATGCTTTATCATTCAGAGAGAATGATTTGAAGGGATTGACTCGTATGGTCTATCATTCATTGAGAATGATTTGAAGGAATCGCCTAATAGTACGTTGGATCATTCGAAGAGAATGATTTGAAGGTATGGCCTCCTCAGTAAGTTGTATCATTCATATGGAATGACTTAAAGAGATAGCCTTAATATGCTTCATCATTCATAGAGAGAATGATATAAAGGGATCGCCTAAAGGAAAATTGGATCATTCGTAGAGAATGAGTTGAAGGGATGGCCTCCTTAGTAAGTTGTATCATTCATATAGAATGATTTGAAGGGATGGCCTCCTTAGTAAGTTGTATCATTCATATAGAATGATTTGAAGGGACGGCCTCCTTAGTAAGTTGTATCATTCATATAGAATGATTTGAAGGGATTGCCTCCTTAGTAAGCTGTATCATTCATAGAGAATGATTTGAAGGGATTGCCTTAGTATACTCTATCATTCAGAGAGAATGATTTGAAGGGATTGACTCGTATGGTCTATCATTCATAGAGAATGATTTGAAGGGATTGATTCGTATGGTCTATCATTCAGAGTGAATGATTTGAAGGGATTGACTCGTATGGTCTATCATTCGTAGAGAATGATTTGAAGGGATTGACTCGTATGGTCTATCATTCATAGAGAATGATTCGAAGGGATAGCTTTAATAAATTCTATCATTTGATATAGATAATTATTGGAAGGGATCGCGTAAGTATGTTGGATCATTCGTAGATAATGATTTAAAGAGATGGCCTTAATATGCTTCATCATTCATAGATAGAATGATTTGAAGGAATCGCCTAAAGGAACGTTGGATCATTCGTAGAGAATGATTTGAAGGGATGGCCTCCTTAGTAAGTTGTATCGTTCATATAGAATGATTTCAAGAGATGGACTTGAATGTTCTATCATTCGTAGAGAATGATTTGAAGGGATGGCCTCCTTAGTAAGTTGTATCGTTCATATAGAATGATTTCAAGAGATGGCCTTAGTATGCTTTATCATTCAGAGAGAATGATTTGAAGGGATTTACTCGTATGGTCTATCATTCATTGAGAATGATTTGAAGGAATCGCCTAATAGTACGTTGGATCATTCGAAGAGAATGATTTGAAGGTATGGCCTCCTCAGTAAGTTGTATCATTCATATGGAATGACTTAAAGAGATAGCCTTAATATGCTTCATCATTCATAGAGAGAATGATATAAAGGGATCGCCTAAAGGAAAATTGGATCATTCGTAGAGAATGAGTTGAAGGGATGGCCTCCTTAGTAAGTTGTATCATTCATATAGAATGATTTGAAGGGATGGCCTCCTTAGTAAGTTGTATCATTCATATAGAATAATTTGAAGGGACGGCCTCCTTAGTAAGTTGTATCATTCATATAGAATGATTTGAAGGGATTGCCTCCTTAGTAAGCTGTATCATTCATAGAGAATGATTTGAAGGGATTGCCTTAGTATACTCTATCATTCAGAGAGAATGATTTGAAGGGATTGACTCGTATGGTCTATCATTCATAGAGAATGATTTGAAGGGATTGACTCGTATGGTCTATCATTCAGAGAGAATGATTTGAAGGGATTGACTCGTATGGTCTATCATTCGTAGAGAATGATTTGAAGGGATTGACTCGTATGGTCTATCATTCATAGAGAATGATTCGAAGGGATAGCTTTAATAAATTCTATCATTTGATATAGATAATTATTGGAAGGGATCGCGTAAGTATGTTGGATCATTCGTAGATAATGATTTAAAGAGATGGCCTTAATATGCTTCATCATTCATAGATAGAATGATATGAAGGGATCGCCTAAAGGAACGTTGAATCATTCGTAGAGAATGATTTGAAGGGATGGCCTCCTTATTAAGTTGTATCATTTATATAGAATGACTCGAAGGAATGGCCTTGAATGTTCTATCATTCGTATAGAACGATTTGAAGGGATAGCCTTAGTATGCTTTATCATTCAGAGAGAATGATTTGAAGGGATTGACTCGATGATTCAAAGGTATAGCTTAAGTATATTCTATCATTTGATATAGAAAATTATTGGAAAAGATCGCGTAAGTATGTTGGATCATTCGTAGATAATGATTTAAAGAGATTGCCTTAATATGCTTTATGATTCATAGAGAATGATTTGAAGGGATAGCCTTAGTATGCTTTATTATTCAGAGAGAATGATTTGAAGGGATTGACTCGATGATTCAAAGGTATAGCTTAAATATATTCTATCATTTGATATAGAAAATTATTGGAAAAGATCGCCTAAGTATGTTGGATCATTCGTAGATAATGATTTAAAGAGATTGCCTTAATATGCTTTATGATTCATAGAGAATGATTTGAAGGGATCGCCTAAATGAACGTTGGATCATTCGTAGAGAATGATTTGAAGGGATGGCCTCTTTAGTAAGTTTTAGCATTCATATGGAATGACTTAAAGAGATGGCCTTAATATGCTTCATCATTCATAGATAGAATGGTATGAAGGGATCGCCTAAAGGAACGTTGGATCATTCGTAGAGAATGATTTGAAGGGATGGCCTCCTTAGTAAGTTGTATCATTCATATAGAATGATTTGAAGGAATTGCTTTGAATGTTCCATCATTCGTGGAGAATGATTTAAAGGGAAGGATTTGTACATTCTATCATTCGTAGAGAATAATTTGAAGGGATTAACTCGTATGGTCTATCATTCATAGAGAATGATTCGAAGGGATAACTTTAATAAATTCTATCATTTGATATAGATAATTATTGGAAGGGATCGCGTAAGTATGTTGGATCATTCGTAGAGAATGATTTGAAGGGATGGCCTTAATATGATTTATCTTTCGTATAGAATGATTTGAAGGGATGGCCTTCTTAGTAAGTTGTATCATTCATATAGAATGATTCGAAGGAATGGCCTTGAATGTTCTATCATTCATAGAGAATGATTTGAAGGGATAGCCTTAGTATGCTTTATCATTCGTAGAGAATGATTTGAAGGGATGGCCTCCTTAGTAAGTTGTATCATTCATATAGAATGACTTACAGAGATGGCCTTAATATGCTTTATGATTCATAGAGAATGATTTGAAGGGATCGCCTAATAGTACGTGAGATCATTCGTAGAGAATGATTTGAAGGGATGGCCTCCTTATTAAGTTGTATCATTCATATAGAATGATTTGCAGGAATGGCCTTGAATGTTCTATCATTCGTAGAAAATAATTTGAAGGGATTAACTCGTACGACGGTCTATCATTCATAGAGAATGATTCGAAGGGATCATAGCTTTAATATATTCTATCATTTGATTTAGATAATTATTGGAAGGGATCACGTTAGTATGTTGGATCATTTGTAGATAATGATTTAAAGAAATGGCCTTAATATGCTTTATGATTCATAGAGAATGATTTGAAGGGATCGCCTAATAGTACGTTGGATCATTCGTAGAGAATGATTTGAAGGGATGGCCTCCTTAGTAAGTTGTATCATTCATATAGAATGATTCGAAGGGACGGCCTCCTTAGTAAGTTGTATCATTCATATAGAATGATTTGAAGGGATGGCCTCCTTAGTAAGTTGTATCATTCATATAGAATGATTTGAAGGGACGGCGTCCTTAGTAAGTTGTATCATTCATATAGAATGATTTGAAGGGATTGCCTCCTTAGTAAGCTGTATCATTCATAGAGAATGATTTGAAGGGATTGCCTTAGTATACTCTATCATTCAGAGAGAATGATTTGAAGGGATTGACTCGTATGGTCTATCATTCATAGAGAATGATTCGAAGGGATAGCTTTAATAAATTCTATCATTTGATATAGATAATTATTGGAAGGGATCGCGTAAGTATGTTGGATCATTCGTAGATAATGATTTAAAGAGATGGCCTTAATATGCTTCATCATTTATAGATAGAATGATATGAAGGGATCGCCTAAAGGAACGTTGAATCATTCATAGAGAATGATTTGAAGGGATGGCCTCCTTAGTAAGTTGTATCATTCATATAGAATGATTCGAAGGAATGGCCTTGAATGTTCTATCATTCGTAGAGAATGATTTGAAGGGATAGCCTTAGTATGCTTTATCATTCAGAGAGAATGATTTGAAGGGATTGACTCGATGATTCAAAGGTATAGCTTAAATATATTCTATCATTTGATATAGAAAATTATTGGAAAAGATCGCGTAAGTATGTTGGATCATTCGTAGATAATGATTTAAAGAGATTGCCTTAATATGCTTTATGATTCATAGAGAATGATTTGAAGGGATCGCCTAAAGGAACGTTGGATCATTCGAAGAGGAAGATTTGAAGGGATGGCCTCCTTAGTAAGTTGTATCATTCATATAGAATGATTTGAAGGAATTGCCTTGAATGTTCTATCATTCGTGGAGAATCATTTAAAGGGAAGGATTTGTACATTCTATCATTCGTAGAGAATAATTTGAAGGGATTAACTCGTATGGTCTATCATTCATAGAGAATGATTCGAAGGGATTACTTTAATAAATTCTATCATTTGATATAGAAAATTATTGGAAAGGATCGCGTTAGTATGTTGGATCATTCGTAGAGAATGATTTCAAGAGATGGCCTTAATATGATTTATCTTTCGTATAGAATGATTTAAAGGAATCGCCTAAAGGAACGTTGGATCATTCGTAGAGAATGATTTGAAGGGATGGCCTCCTTAGTAAGTTGTATCATTCATATAGAATGACTTAAAGAGATGGCCTCAATATGCTTTATGATTCATAGAGAATGATTTGATGGGATCGCCTAATAGTACGTTGGATCATTTGTAGAGAATGATTTGAAGGGATGGCCTCCTTATTAAGTTGTATCATTCATATAGAATGATTCGAAGGAATGGCCTTAAATGTTCTATCATTCGTAGAGAATGATTTGAAGGGATGGATTTGTATATTCTATCATTCATAGAGAATGATTCGAAGGTATAGCTTAAATATATTCTATCATTTGATATAGAAAATTATTGGAAAAGATCGCGTTAGTATGTTGGATCATTCGTAGAGAATGATTTAAAGAGATTGCCTTAATATGCTTTATGATTCATAGAACATGATTTGAAGGAATCGCCTAAAGGAACGTTGGATCATTCGTAGAGAATGATTTGAAGGGATGGCCTCCTTAGTAAGTTGTATCGTTCATATAGAATGATTTCAAGAGATGGACTTGAATGTTCTATCATTCGTAGAGAATGATTTGAAGGGATGGCCTCCTTAGTAAGTTGTATCGTTCATATAGAATGATTTCAAGAGATGGCCTTAGTATGCTTTATCATTCAGAGAGAATGATTTGAAGGGATTGACTCGTATGGTCTATCATTCATTGAGAATGATTTGAAGGAATCGCCTAATAGTACGTTGGATCATTCGAAGAGAATGATTTGAAGGTATGGCCTCCTCAGTAAGTTGTATCATTCATATGGAATGACTTAAAGAGATAGCCTTAATATGCTTCATCATTCATAGAGAAAATGATATAAAGGGATCGCCTAAAGGAAAATTGGATCATTCGTAGAGAATGAGTTGAAGGGATGGCCTCCTTAGTAAGTTGTATCATTCATATAGAATGATTTGAAGGGATGGCCTCCTTAGTAAGTTGTATCATTCATATAGAATGATTTGAAGGGACGGCCTCCTTAGTAAGTTGTATCATTCATATAGAATGATTTGAAGGGATTGCCTCCTTAGTAAGCTGTATCATTCATAGAGAATGATTTGAAGGGATTGCCTTAGTATACTCTATCATTCAGAGAGAATGATTTGAAGGGATTGACTCGTATGGTCTATCATTCATAGAGAATGATTTGAAGGGATTGACTCGTATGGTCTATCATTCAGAGAGAATGATTTGAAGGGATTGACTCGTATGGTCTATCATTCGTAGAGAATGATTTGAAGGGATTGACTCGTATGGTCTATCATTCATAGAGAATGATTCGAAGGGATAGCTTTAATAAATTCTATCATTTGATATAGATAATTATTGGAAGGGATCGCGTAAGTATGTTGGATCATTCGTAGATAATGATTTAAAGAGATGGCCTTAATATGCTTTATGATTCATAGAGAATGATTTGAAGGGATTGCCTTAGTATATGTTGGATCATTCGTAGATAATGATTTAAAGAGATGGCCTTAATATGCTTTATGATTCATAGAGAATGATTTGAAGGGATCGCCTAATAGTACGTTGGATCATTCATAGAGAATGATTTGAAGGGATGGCCTCCTTATTAAGTTGTATCATTCATATAGAATGACTCGAAGGAATGGCCTTGAATGTTCTATCATTCGTAGAGAACGATTTGGAGGGATAGCCTTAGTATGCTTTATCATTCAGAGAGAATGATTTGAAGGGATTGACTCGATGATTCAAAGGTATAGCTTAAATATATTCTATCATTTGATATAGAAAATTATTGGAAAAGATCGCGTAAGTATGTTGGATCATTCGTAGATAATGATTTAAAGAGATTGCCTTAATATGCTTTATGATTCATAGAGAATGATTTGAAGGGATCGCCTAAAGGAACGTTGGATCATTCGTAGAGAATGATTTGAAGGGATGGCCTCTTTAGTAAGTTTTAGCATTCATATGGAATGACTTAAAGAGATGGCCTTAATATGCTTCTTCATTCATAGATAGAATGATATGAAGGGATCGCCTAAAGGAACGTTGGATCATTCGTAGAGAATGATTTGAAGGGATGGCCTCCTTAGTAAGTTGTATCATTCATATAGAATGATTTGAAGGAATTGCCTTGAATGTTCTATCATTCGTAGAGAATGATTTGAAGGGATGGATTTGTATATTCTATCATTCATAGAGAATGATTCGAAGGTATAGCTTAAATATATTCTATCATTTGATATAGAAAATTATTGGAAAAGATCGCGTTAGTATGTTGGATCATTCGTAGAGAATGATTTAAAGAGATTGCCTTAATATGCTTTATGATTCATAGAACATGATTTGAAGGAATCGCCTAAAGGAACGTTGGATCATTCGTAGAGAATGATTTGAAGGGATGGCCTCCTTAGTAAGTTGTATCGTTCATATAGAATGATTTCAAGAGATGGACTTGAATGTTCTATCATTCGTAGAGAATGATTTGAAGGGATGGCCTCCTTAGTAAGTTGTATCGTTCATATAGAATGATTTCAAGAGATGGCCTTAGTATGCTTTATGATTCAGAGAGAATGATTTGAAGGGATTGACTCGTATGGTCTATCATTCATTGAGAATGATTTGAAGGAATCGCCTAATAGTACGTTGGATCATTCGAAGAGAATGATTTGAAGGTATGGCCTCCTCAGTAAGTTGTATCATTCATATGGAATGACTTAAAGAGATGGCCTTAATATGCTTCATCATTCATAGAGAAAATGATATAAAGGGATCGCCTAAAGGAAAATTGGATCATTCGTAGAGAATGAGTTGAAGGGATGGCCTCCTTAGTAAGTTGTATCATTCATATAGAATGATTTGAAGGGATGGCCTCCTTAGTAAGTTGTATCATTCATATAGAATGATTTGAAGGGACGGCCTCCTTAGTAAGTTGTATCATTCATATAGAATGATTTGAAGGGATTGCCTCCTTAGTAAGCTGTATCATTCATAGAGAATGATTTGAAGGGATTGCCTTAGTATACTCTATCATTCAGAGAGAATGATTTGAAGGGATTGACTCGTATGGTCTATCATTCATAGAGAATGATTTGAAGGGATTGACTCGTATGGTCTATCATTCAGAGAGAATGATTTGAAGGGATTGACTCGTATGGTCTATCATTCGTAGAGAATGATTTGAAGGGATTGACTCGTATGGTCTATCATTCATAGAGAATGATTCGAAGGGATAGCTTTAATAAATTCTATCATTTGATATAGATAATTATTGGAAGGGATCGCGTAAGTATGTTGGATCATTCGTAGATAATGATTTAAAGAGATGGCCTTAATATGCTTTATGATTCATAGAGAATGATTTGAAGGGATTGCCTTAGTATATGTTGGATCATTCGTAGAGAATGATTTGAAGGGATGGCCTCCTTATTAAGTTGTATCATTCATATAGAATGACTCGAAGGAATGGCCTTGAATGTTCTATCATTCGTAGAGAACGATTTGGAGGGATAGCCTTAGTATGCTTTATCATTCAGAGAGAATGATTTGAAGGGATTGACTCGATGATTCAAAGGTATAGCTTAAATATATTCTATCATTTGATATAGAAAATTATTGGAAAAGATCGCGTAAGTATGTTGGATCATTCGTAGATAATGATTTAAAGAGATTGCCTTAATATGCTTTATGATTCATAGAGAATGATTTGAAGGGATCGCCTAAAGGAACGTTGGATCATTCGTAGAGAATGATTTGAAGGGATGGCCTCTTTAGTAAGTTTTAGCATTCATATGGAATGACTTAAAGAGATGGCCTTAATATGCTTCTTCATTCATAGATAGAATGATATGAAGGGATCGCCTAAAGGAACGTTGGATCATTCGTAGAGAATGATTTGAAGGGATGGCCTCCTTAGTAAGTTGTATCATTCATATAGAATGATTTGAAGGAATTGCCTTGAATGTTCTATCATTCGTGGGGTTGATTTAAAGGGAAGGATTTGTACATTCTATCATTCGTAGAGAATAATTTGAAGGGATTAACTCGTATGGTCTATCATTCATAGAGAATGATTCGAAGGGATTACTTTAATAAATTCTATCATTTGATATAGATAATTATTGGAAGGGATCGCGTATGTTGGATCATTCGTAGAGAATGATTTTAAGAGATGGCCTTAATATGATTTATCTTTCGTATAGAAGGATTTGAAGGGATCGCCTAATAGTACGTTGGATCATTCGTAGAGAATGATTTGAAGGGATGGCCTCCTTAGTAAGTTGTATCATTCATATAGAATGATTCGAAGGAATGGCCTTGAATGTCCTATCATTCATAGAAAATGATTTGAAGGGATTGCCTCCTTAGTAAGCTGTATCATTCATATAGAATGATTTGAAGGGATTGCCTCCTTAGTAAGCTGTATCATTCATATAGAATGATTTGAAGGGATTGCCTCCTTAGTAAGCTGTATCATTCATATAGAATGATTTGAAGGGATTGCCTCCTTAGTAAGCTGTATCATTCATAAAGAATGATTTGAAGGGATGGCCTCCTTAGTAAGCTGTATCATTCATATAGAATGATTTGAAGGGATTGCCTCCTTAGTAAGCTGTATCATTCATATAGAATGATTTGAAGGGATTGCCTCCTTAGTAAGCTGTATCATTCATATAGAATGATTTGAAGGGATTGCCTCCTTAGTAAGCTGTATCATTCATAGAGAATGATTTGAAGGGATTGCCTTAGTATACTCTATCATTCAGAGAGAATGATTTGAAGGGATTGACTCGTATGGTCTATCATTCATAGAGAATGATTCGAAGGGATAGCTTTAATAAATTCTATCATTTGATATAGATATTTATTGGAAGGGATCGCATAAGTATGTTGGATCATTCGTAGATAATGATTTAAAGAGATGGCCTTAATATGCTTCATCATTCATAGATAGAATGATATGAAGGGATCGCCTAAAGGAACGTTGGATCATTCGTAGAGAATGATTTGAAGGGATGGCCTCCTTAGTAAGTTGTATCATTCATATAGAATGATTCGAAGGAATGGCCTTGAATGTTCTATCATTCGTAGAGAATGATTTGAAGGGATAGCCTTAGTATGCTTTATCATTCAGAGAGAATGATTTGAAGGGATTGACTCGTATGGTCTATCATTCATAGAGAATGATTCGAAGGGATAGCCTAAAAATATTCTATCATGTGATATAGAAAATTATTGGAAAGGATCGCGTTAGTATGTTGGATCATTCGTAGAGAATGATTTTAAGAGATGGCCTTAATATGATTTATCTTTCGTATAGAATGATTTGAAGGAATCGCCTAAAGGAACGTTGGATCATTCGTAGAGAATGATTTGAAGGGATGGCCTCCTTAGTAAGTTGTATCATTCATATAGAATGACTTAAAAAGATGGCCTTAATATGCTTCATCATTCATAGAGAGAATGATTTGAAGGGATCGCCTAAAGGAACGTTGGATCATTCGTAGAGAATGATTTGAAGGGATGGCCTTCTTAGTAAGTTGTATCAATCATATAGAATGATTTGCAGGAATGGCCTTGAATGTTCTATCATTCGTAGAAAATAATTTGAAGGGATTAACTCGTACGACGGTCTATCATTCATAGAGAATGATTCGAAGGGATAGCTTTAATATATTCTATCATTTAATATAGATAATTATTGGAAGGGATCGCGTAAGTATGTTGGATCATTCGTAGATAATGATTTAAAGAGATGGCCTTAATATGCTTTATGATTCATAGAGAATGATTTGAAGGGATCGCCTAATAGTACGTTGGATCATTCGTAGAGAATGATTTGAAGGGATAGCCTTAGTATGCTTTATCATTCATAGAGAATGATTTGAAGGGATCGCCTAATAGTACGTTGGATCATTCGTAGAGAATGATTTGAAGGGATGGCCTCCTTAGTAAGTTGTATCATTCATATAGAATGATTTGAAGGAATGGCCTCATTTGATATAGATAATTATTGGAAGGGATCGCGTAAGTATGTTGGATAATTCTACGAATTATCCAACATACTTACGCGATCCCTTCCAATAATTATCTATATCAAATGATAGAATTTATTAAAGCTATCCCTTCGAATCATTCTCTATGAATGATAGACCATACGAGTCAATCCCTTCAAATAATTCTCTCTGAATGATACAGCTTACTAAGGAGGCAATCCCTTCAAATCATTCTATATGAATGATACAACTTACTAAGGAGGCCATCCCTTCAAATCATTCTATATGAATGATACACCTTACTAAGGAGGCCATCCCTTCAAATCATTCTCTCTGAATGATAAAGCATACTAAGGCAATCCCTTCAAATCATTTTCTATGAATGATACAGCTTTCTAAGAAGGCCATCCCTTCAAATCATTCTCCACGAATGATAGAAAATTCAAGGCCATTCCTTCAAATCATTCTATATGAATGATACAACTTACTAAGGAGGCCATCCCTCTATGAATGATGAAGCATATTAAGGCCATCTCTTTAAGTCATTTCATATGAATGCTAAAACTTACTAAGGAGCCCATCCCTTCAAATCATTCTCTTCAAATGATCCAACGTACTATTAGGCGATCCCTTCAAATCATTCTCTATGAATCATAAAGCATATTAAGGCCATCTCTTTAAATCATTATCTACGAATGATCCAACATACTAACGTGATCCCTTCCAATAATTATCTATATCAAATGATAGAATATATTAAAGCTATCCCTTCGAATCATTCTCTATAGATGATAGACCGTCGTACGAGTTAATCCCTTCAAATTATTTTCTACGAATGATAGAACATTCAAGGCCATTCCTGCAAGTCATTCTATATGAATGATACAACTTACTAAGGAGGCCATCCCTTCAAATCATTCTCTACGAATGATCCAACGTTCCTTTAGGCGATTCCTTCAAATCATGTTCATAGAGAATGATTTGAAGGGATGGCCTTGTATGGTCTATCATCCATAGACAATGATTCGAAGGGACCGCCTTAGTATGTTCTATCATTTATAGATAATGATTGGAAGGGATCTCGTAACTATGTTGGATCATTCGTGGAGAATGATTTGAAGGGTTGGCCTTAGTATGTTGGATCATTCGTAGAGAATGATATGAAGGGATGGCCTTTGCTTTATCATTCATAGATAATGATTTTAAGGGCTTGCCTTGTATTGTCTATCATTCACATCATTCATTGAGAATGATTTGAAAATAACTCAAAGTGGAATATTGAAAAGTAAGGAAGCAGAACTGTAACTATAAGACATAATCCAAAATAGGAAAACAGATTTCTACATCTTTTTAGGATCACTAGTTAAAGAACACAAAAGTGATGAGATTATGAGGAAAAGATGAAAATTAGTGAACAGAAATATAAACCTACCATCATCAATACAAAGTTTGCAAAATTATGTAACTTATTTTGATAAAGGTATCATATGTAAATTACTGTTAGCATTTGTTTTACTCTCGCCACCCCCCAAAGATGCCAAGTTTCAAAGAAATACAAATAGTACAGGACTTAAAAAAAAGTGTATTCCACATCCCTCTTCTTCCTTTTAAAAAATTACTGGTAGGAAAATGATTTTACAGGCAACAATGCTAAATTACATGACTGTCATACCATACCGACTCAATGAAACTCGCTGCTCATCCATCCAGTGACACAACCTGATGCTTGGGTGTTCATAGTACAGGCGTCAGGCAGCTTCCCAGAGATAGTTCAGTGATTCCAAACAAAGGTTTCCCTGCTACATCATCATCACATGAACTATACTGTTTGAGGAAACAACTTGAACAATCAGAACAGAAAGGAAGAATGTGAGTTCATGTTTCTAGATACAGAATGATTTTCAGACAATTGAAATTCGGAAAGACAATGGAAAAACAGGGTGATTCATACGAACGCATCGTTCGTACGAACCTTTGTGACCGTAGCTTAAAATAAGATATGGAAATGAAGGAGAGAAAGAATAAGAAAAAAATAATATAAACAAATTTGACAACTGCATTCACATTTATCCCTTGAGATAGTCATTCTTATTATGCTACTCGAGCTATTCTTCTCTAGACCAAAATAATTCCCAAGACATTTAATGTTTTGTTTTCACCTTTCATGAAATTATTCCCCAATATTATTGTTTGCTGGTGATAGTATCCCGCTGAGTTAGCTACTAACTTCCATTAAAACAAATTCCAGAGAAACATAGAAGGACGGCGTTATATAAATGCCTATTATTATTATCATAACCCTGAAAACAAAAAGTCTCTTTGACATTGCCTTTTCTCTATCAGTGATAGTATTTTACCAGCTCTATCAACTCTGGGTCTAGTAAGGTTTTCATTATTAGAAATCAATCCCTCCTTTCTTAAAAAGTGATTAAATGAATCATATAATTTACAGAGTATACTACATTCTGTACCAGGCGGATTCAGCACCGAGCAGTAGACTTAAATATGTTGGTGATTATATTCCACGACCTATATGCTTAATAATTGGAATTGTGTTAACTTTTCTGTTTACATGTGTGGAAAAGGCCCGGTCATAAAAATGAATATATATTTTTTTCTTTCAACAATTCCTAATAGAAAATGTTTCAATACTCACTTCAAGAACTTTCAAGTGGTCTGGGGCCGTTTCTCGAAACCGTCATACATGTACGTCTAACTTCATAGACATCTCATTGAAACGTATGTTATAGAATTAACACGCGATTCTATGGGATGTCCATGAACTTAGACTTATGACGGTTTCGAAAAACTGGTCCCTAAAGTCCAAGATTGAGGGCTCATAAATGTAAACAAATACCACCAACAAGCAGGAGAATTGGACCAAATACGGAGATGACTGGAAGAAGAAAAAAAAGATAAAATATATCGCGAACAGAGGAGATGTGAACTCAAGTCCGAGAGAGCTGTTAACGAAAGTGTACCATCAAGAGCAGGAGAAATGGACTGAAGTGTAAGAGAGTATGTGTACCACAAGGAAAATCAAAACCTCATCCATCTTTAAATCGGGCCAAGAGCCTGTTGCAAAGTGTCATCCTGCCATGTCTAAAAGATACCCCAGGAAGTTATGTAGGCTAGTCTTAAGGCCTGGTACCCATGAAAACTTACCATTTAATCATAAAGTGTGGAGAAAAAAAATGTAACATATTTGGATTTAGCACAAGAGATGTGGACTCATAAATCTGATGAAACTGAGGTGACTGAAAATAAGGAAACATATACAGTATCGCGAACAGGGAAGATGTGGAATGCTTTTTGACTTCTATCTTCTTCTTCAAACCAGATTGGAACAGCTGCAGCATCCCCATCGCTGTCAGGCACACATAAGGAATGGACTTGGGCGACAGTGCTCCCGTGTCGCCAAAAAAAGATATATAATCCCGTACTGCCGCCAGCATTGTAAGTACAGGACAAAGTCCCGTGAGACACAGCACAGATAACTGGATTAAAAGGACAAGAGTAGCTAAACAGTATCGCGAACAGGAAGATGTGGAGTGCTCCTTGACTTCTATCTTCTTCTTCAAAACAGATTGGAACAACTGCAGCATCCCCATCGCTATCAGGCACATATCCGTAACGGGCTTGGGAGGCAGTGCTCCAGAGTCGCCAAAAAGCGCTATGTTATACCCTACTGCCGCCAGCATTGTAAGTACAGGACAAAGTCCCGTCAGACACAGCACGAATAACTGGCTTAAAAGGACAAGAGTAGCTAAACAGTCTAGCGAACTGGGAAGATGTGGAGTGCTTCTTGAGTTATACCTTCTTCTTCAAACCAGATTGGAACTGCAGCATCCCCATCGCTGTCAGGCACACATCCGCAACGGGCTTGGGCGGCAGTGCTCCCGTGTCGCGAAAAAGCGGTATATAATCGCGTATTGCCGCCAGCATTGTAAGTACAGGACAAAGTCCCGTCAGACACAGCACGAATAACTGGCTTAAAAGGACAAGAGAAGCTAAACAGTATCGCGAACAGGGAAGATGTGGACTCAGTCCGAGAGAGCTGGTAAACAAAAAAGTACCACCAAGAGCAGGAGAAATGTGGAGAAAAAATGTAACATATTTGGATTTAACACAGGAGATATTCTCAAGTCCGAGAGATTCTTAAGGCCTGGTACCCATGAAAAGTTACCATTTAATCATAAAGTGTGGAGAAAAAAATGTAACATATTTGGATTTAGCACAGGAGATGTGGACTCATAAATCTAATGAAACTGAGGTGACTGAAAATAAGGAAACATATACAGTATCGCGAACAGGGAAGATGTGGAATGCTTTTTGACTTCTATCTTCTTCTTCAAACCAGATTGGAACAGCTGCAGCATCCCCATCGCTGTCAGGCACACATAAGGAATGGACTTGGGCGACAGTGCTCCCGTGTCGCCAAAAAACGATATATAATCCCGTACTGCCGCCAGCATTGTAAGTACAGGACAAAGTCCCGTCAGACACAGCACAGATAACTGGCTTAAAAGGACAAGAGTAGCTAAACGGTATCACGAACAGGGAAGATGTGGAGTGCTCCTTGACTTATATCGTCTTCTTCAAAAAAAGATTGGAGCAGCTGCAGCATCCCCATCGTTGCCAGGCGCATACGGAATGGACTTGGGAGACAATGCTCCAGAGTAGCTAAACAGTATCGCGAACAGGGAAGATGTGGAGTGCTCCTTGACTTATATCGTCTTCTTCAAAAAAAGATTGGAACAGCTGCAGCATCCCCATCGCTGTCAGGCACACATAAGGAATGGACTTGGGAGGAAGTGCTCCAGAGTCGCCAAAAAGCGCTATGTAATACCCTACTGCCGCCAGCATTGTAAGAACAGGACAAAGTCCCGTCAGATACAGCACAGATAGCTGGATTAAAAGGACAATTAAGAGTAGCTAAACAGTATCGCGAACAGGGAAGATGTGGAGTGCTCCTTGACTTATATCGTCTTCTTCAAAAAAAGATTGGAGCAGCTGCAGCATCCCCATCGTTGCCAGGCGCATATACGGAATGGACTTGGGAGACAATGCTCCAGAGTAGCTAAACAGTATCGCGAACAGGGAAGATGTTGAGTGAAGACTGGGAGCAATTAAAAAGTACCATATAGACTGCATACCATGAGGGATGATAAATGTGATCATCTCCAACATTAGCAGCAATGAATCAAATTGAGTCCGAGCGTGCTGATACCAGTTAACGCTTTACCTGCCAACAAGCAAAAGAAATAAACCAACAAAAAACAAAAAATGGCCTCAGTCTGCAGAAATGAAAGGGCTATGATAAGTGGATGTACGTATACACTCACAATTTAACCGAAGGGCAAATATCGGCTTTGCAAATAGTATTTAGGGTCCTTGTGTTCTTTGTAATTGTTTTTTGACAAGGCGTTGTGTGGAGTTGTATGAAGTTGTCAGTGGAGTTGAGTTGTGTGGAGTTGTGTTGAGTTGTGTTGAGTTATGTGGGATGTGAACGAGGTTGTGTCCTGTGTGAACCAGGCTTGGCTCATGTGGTGCACAACTTTTTTGAGTTGCTTTACACAGGTTTACATACCAATTTACAGTGTATGCACTTGGAGAGCAAAATAAGAATAATTATTCTGTTTTATTTACTAATGTGAACGAGGTTGTATACTGTGTGAACCAGGCTTAGTTCATGTGGTGCACAACTTTTTTGAGTTGCTTATGTAAATATAATTTGAGCATGTTTATGTAAAGGCGCTATATAAATAGCAATATGTATGTATGGGGGGGGGGGGGTGTCATCCTTTGAATATAATGTTACATAGTCCTTTTACATTTCAGCAAAGGATTTTTTTCTCTCCTTTGAATAGAACTTGAAAGTTTAACAACATCTTGCATTTTTCCTGCATACTGATATCATAATGATGAATTTATTATGTGCCGCCAGCCGCCAGCATTGTAAGTACAGGACAAAGTCCCGTCAGACACAGCACAGATAACTGGATTAAAAGGACAAGAGTAGCTAAACAGTATCGCGAACAGGGAAGATGTGGAGTGCTCCTTGACTTATATCGTCTTCTTCAAAAAAAGATTGGAGCAGCTGCAGCATCCCCATCGTTGCCAGGCGCATATACGGAATGGACTTGGGAGACAATGCTCCAGAGTAGCTAAACAGTATCGCGAACAGGGAAGATGTTGAGTGAAGACTGGGAGCAATTAAAAAGTACCATATAGACTGCATACCATGAGGGATGATAAATGTGATCATCTCCAACATTAGCAGCAATGAATCAAATTGAGTCCGAGCGTGCTGATACCAGTTAACGCTTTACCTGCCAACAAGCAAAAGAAATAAACCAACAAAAAACAAAAAATGGCCTCAGTCTGCAGAAATGAAAGGGCTATGATAAGTGGATGTACGTATACACTCACAATTTAACCGAAGGGCAAATATCGGCTTTGCAAATAGTATTTAGGGTCCTTGTGTTCTTTGTAATTGTTTTTTGACAAGGCGTTGTGTGGAGTTGTATGAAGTTGTCAGTGGAGTTGAGTTGTGTGGAGTTGTGTTGAGTTGTGTTGAGTTATGTGGGATGTGAACGAGGTTGTGTCCTGTGTGAACCAGGCTTGGCTCATGTGGTGCACAACTTTTTTGAGTTGCTTTACACAGGTTTACATACCAATTTACAGTGTATGCACTTGGAGAGCAAAATAAGAATAATTATTCTGTTTTATTTACTAATGTGAACGAGGTTGTATACTGTGTGAACCAGGCTTAGTTCATGTGGTGCACAACTTTTTTGAGTTGCTTATGTAAATATAATTTGAGCATGTTTATGTAAAGGCGCTATATAAATAGCAATATGTATGTATGGGGGGGGGGGGGTGTCATCCTTTGAATATAATGTTACATAGTCCTTTTACATTTCAGCAAAGGATTTTTTTCTCTCCTTTGAATAGAACTTGAAAGTTTAACAACATCTTGCATTTTTCCTGCATACTGATATCATAATGATGAATTTATTATGTGCCGCCAGCCGCCAGCATTGTAAGTACAGGACAAAGTCCCGTCAGACACAGCACAGATAACTGGATTAAAAGGACAAGAGTAGCTAAACAGTATCGCGAACAGGGAAGATGTGGAGTGCTCCTTGACTTATATCGTCTTCTT
The DNA here is from genome assembly GCA_035222895.1 of Strongylocentrotus droebachiensis. Lineage (NCBI taxonomy): Eukaryota > Metazoa > Echinodermata > Echinoidea > Camarodonta > Strongylocentrotidae > Strongylocentrotus > Strongylocentrotus droebachiensis. The sequence goes on from JAVYIG010005233.1 coordinate 95,386, forward strand.
CAAAAAAAGATTGGAGCAGCTGCAGCATCCCCATCGTTGCCAGGCGCATATACGGAATGGACTTGGGAGACAATGATCCAGAGTAGCTAAACAGTATCGCGAACAGGGAAGATGTTGAGTGAAGACTGGGAGCAATTAAAAAGTACCATATAGACTGCATACCATGAGGGATGATAAATGTGATCATCTCCAACATTAGCAGCAATGAATCAAATTGAGTCCGAGCGTGCTGATACCAGTTAACGCTTTACCTGCCAACAAGCAAAAGAAATAAACCAACAAAAAACAAAAAATGGCCTCAGTCTGCAGAAATGAAAGGGCTATGATAAGTGGATGTACGTATACACTCACAATTTAACCGAAGGGCAAATATCGGCTTTGCAAATAGTATTTAGGGTCCTTGTGTTCTTTGTAATTGTTTTTTGACAAGGCGTTGTGTGGAGTTGTATGAAGTTGTTGTGTTGAGTTGTGTTGAGTTATGTGGGATGTGAACGAGGTTGTGTCCTGTGTGAACCAGGCTTGGCTCATGTGGTGCACAACTTTTTTGAGTTGCTTTACACAGGTTTACATACCAATTTACAGTGTATGCACTTGGAGAGCAAAATAAGAATTATTATTCTGTTTTATTTACTAATGTGAACGAGGTTGTATACTGTGTGAACCAGGCTTAGTTCATGTGGTGCACAACTTTTTTGAGTTGCTTATGTAAATATAATTTGAGCATGTTTATGTAAAGGCGCTATATAAATAGCAATATGTATGTATGTATGTATGTGTGTGGGCTCGTACATAATAAATTCATCATTATGATATCAGTATGCAGGAAAAATGCAAGATGTTGTTAAACTTTCAAGTTCTATTCAAAGGAGAGAAAAAAATCCTTTGCTGAAATGTAAAAGGACTATGTAACATTATATTCAAAGGATGACACCCCCCGCAGCCTCTGCTGAAATGTTAAATAAAATAACCTGTTCAGTTGTCATAGTGAACTACTTGCCATGATCTTACATAAAAGATAGCATCACAGAGCAGTCTACAGATCATCGTCGGATGACCAGGCGTCTATTTGTCTATGGATGTAATCTGCGAATGAAAAAAACATGAGAACGAATGTTAAGCCCATCGAACATGTATTTTTTGTTGGGGTACATGTAGACACTCCGTCTTTGTAATAAGTAATAATGATACCAATATGATGGATCTATATAGTGCTTGATGTATCCAAGTATGTAAGCAATTTACAGAAATACTGGGTAGAAATATAATTACCCTTGTCATCGGATTCAGACTTTCCCACTTTAATACAATTGTGCACGTTTTCTACTAATACAGCCACGTGCCTTTTTTCAGACACTCATGATAATTTATGAAAAGTTTATGATGCATGATAGTTTTCTGTAAATGGTCGTTTTTTATTCATGTTTTTATTCAAACAAAATCAATCACAATTGCAATATTTACAGAAGATTATAGGAATGATTGCAGTGTGAAATAAAAAGAGAAAGGACAAGGTGTGACACAAACAATTTAGGGGAAAAAGAGAAACTGTAGCAGAAATATGCTGGAACCATGTACACAAAACAATGCAATACAGATGCTATGAATGCAGTCACAGGGAGTCAGGGAAATACAAGACACCCCCTCCCCCCACCCCCTCTCCAAGATACCGGTATTAACTAGCCGACCCTATCTCAAGCGTCTATTGAGGGGCAGATTCTATTTATATCTGTTTTCATTAGGATGTGTCTGAAATGGCAAAATACAAAATATTGAACAAACATGAATTTCAGTAATTCATCAAGCATATATGCAGTAAGTAATTCTACAAGTATGAGCCAAATGATTCATTTTAATACCCATACAGAAAAAGTATGGATAAACTGAACTACAGAAAAATGTTTCGTTCTCACAATTAACTAAAAAACACCACTACATTTGCACTGATATCAAGATTTATTATTTGTTAATAATTGCATGAAGTCTTTAATCGTAAAATACATACATTGAAATCCGTCTCAGAGATTTGTGTTATATAACAGGAGAAAAACATATTGATAATAGCAAAGATATTAACAGGGGTACAACGCTACGAAGCAAATATTCTCTTCTTGAATGTGTACAATGATACTACTAACAATTTCCTCTGAAAGGTAAATATTTGGGTTTACACTTTTAGAAAGTTGACATGATTTTAAAGTGCAATTAATCATGTTATGTTTCATTCACATAGATTGGGGTAAGCTGCCTCAAAAAAAGAAAACAAAACCTTAAAGAAATTAATTGGCAAAATAAGTGTTGTGTAATTCATAGTGTATATACATTTTCTTGCAGCACACATATAAAATTCATATTTGTTAATAAGTAAGCCGTTTATGAAGCGAAATCTGATTTGGCAACCATACATGTATGTATAAAAAGACCACCCATTTATAATAACCACATTTCCGCTTCCTTGACTAGCGTTTGTCATCGGAATGTGTACTCAAGGAACCTGTACATAAAGGCTACCCGCCTTGAGTGGTCGCCATATACAGGTTCCACTTTATTTTGCTGTAATTGTCCTTTTAAGCCAGTTATCTGTGCTGTGTCTGACGGGACTTTGTCCTGTACTTACAATGCTGGCGGCAGTACGGGATTATGTACCGTTTTTTTGCGACACGGGAGCACTGTCGCCCAAGGCCGTTTCTGATGTGGGCCTGGCAGCGATGGGGGTGCTGCAGCTGCTCCAATCTGGTTTGAAGAAGAAGAAGATAGAAGTCAAGAAGCATTGAAAAAGGATGAATAATGACTATGGCAAATATTAAGAGTATTTTTTATTCACAACCCCAAATGTCCTCGTGGTGCAAGACGAAAGTATGGACGTTAGAAAGTTTTGTAATTTGTTATTGTTAAAGAATAATTTTCCCGATTTATGTTTCTTGACAATTTGTCACATCAAAACTTACATCTAAATGTGTTCAACAATGACCCCAATTCAACCCAGTCCACCTTTAATGATTAAGTCACGAATAACACTAAAAACATCAGATTTAAAAACATCTTCAACATTCAGGTGTGAAGTGCAACTACTAGAAAGCAGTTTTGAAAAGATGAAGGTTGTTTTCTATAGTTTATAAACTAATTAGATATCTTCTTAAACATTGTACTTTGCAGTGTTTTTTTAACACAAAATTATCCTTTTTTTCCTGTCTAAATGTGCTTTAATACCAATGAGATGGTTATAATATGACTACCGGTAGTAGTATAACATTTATTAATGATTTGTTTTATACTTAGGAGTAATGGGGTGTAAAGATTTTAGGGGAATTATAATTTCAGATCCAGAATTTTGTGAAACGGGGGGGAGGGGGCAACAAGGTTACAAGCCAGAAAACATACTGGCAAGTGTAGCGAATACATATGACGTGCACGAATCAATTACTTCAAAGTGGTTGTAGAGGTGTTGTGGTGTAGTCTCTGGACTATGGATCACAAAGCATCGTGGGGTTTGATCCCTGCCACGTACAGCACAAACATCATTTGGCAAGGTCGACACTAATCAACATTTGCCACTCTACATCCTAGTGCAGTAATTTGGTACCTTTTTTCAAAGCACCTTATCAGAGTAGTTCCATAAAGCCTCACTGCACTACTTATATGCTACTTGCGCCCTCTATATAGCAAACAATGCCTAATCGGTGCATGTTGGTCCTCCATGATCCCCTTTTTCTTATGTTAATTGAGAGCTGATTTTGACGAGATAACCACCTGTCAGTGACCTTGCAGGGAGGTGTAATCCCCACTGGCCAAACTAGTGCAGACGGGCTTTATAACATGATGTGTTTTACTATACAATTCTTAGAACCATTAGTATGTTGCTATTATCAGTATTCATACTAGTCGTAGGCACTATTATTGATATTGTGAGGAGTATAGAACCCCCGTTCCCCATGTATTGGTACTTGCCTAATCGCCATAATATGTGTGTGCATCGCCATTTTCTTGATAACTTGACGTATACTAGATGTGAAGTGTTTATCAAGTAAATGTATTCAAATTTATGGAATCTTCCTTCCTAGGTGTAAGTGGTGATGAAGCATTTCATTCACCTGCTATTATCCTTTGTACTACAATTACCAGAACGCAAATTACATAAGTTGGTGCTCTTTTGGGTTGAAGGTTTCTCATAAATGAAATAGATTTGTCAACTGCTATATAAGGTTTTAAAAATGATTTAGTAACAATTGTTCTCCTGTTATATATTTTTCACCTAATATAATTTTGATCTTCACGGCTATGATTTTTCCTCATTGAAAAGTAAGACTTTGCTATCGATTTTAAAAGTCTTTCCAACTAAAGCTTGGTGCATGATACATGTTTATGTACAATTTCAACCGGTACGTCACATTTTCAAGAAAATGGCTACGCCCATGTCATGCCAAGAATATCTTCATTTATTATATACCAGCAGATTTTACCTGTAACAAACTGACCTTTCATCAAATAAATGATCCGGGAATGATCAAAGGGATGAATGAGCAATTAAAATTAAGCTTGTTATCAAAGGGGTTGCTGGGCGGGGGGGGGGGGCATTTGGCAGTTTTGCCGTTTCAACGGGGCTGTGCCGTTCGGAAGCCACCAAACCTGTACCAAATTTTAAGGGTCATTTTTGCGGAAAAGGGTACCTATTATCAGGGAGGGGGGGGGGGGCTATCCACAAAACAAATGTGTACTTTAGCGACACAATATTGGCATCCAGTCTAAACAGTAAAATTACAAAACCATATCCCATGTTAAAGATACTCTATGTCCCTTTTGCAGCCAACATCAAATCTGTAGAACTATGGAGGGATTACGAATATTTCATGTATGTCCTATCTGTGAATAAGTGTGAAATGTAAACATTAGCAGTTTCCTAGTATCCAAATTATGCAAGGAAATCTGTTTACCTTCTAGACTTCACTGTCATCAGACACCATTGAGTGGCTGACCGACATCTTTTTTTCTTTGGTACTAACATCTAACAAATGAGCTGTAACAGGTACCGATGAGCAATTGTCTACATCAATAACCCATACTTGTATAACACCCAAAATTAATTGTGCAGCACAAAACGTACGACCATTCGGTAAAAGGGTCTGAAATCAGACTATTACTTAGGCGATTGCAATCACTTAAGTCGATTCGACAACTAATGGTCGTTATTTACCCACTAAAAGCCAAACCCTTTCGTTTTGAGGGAAGATCTAAATTAGCCTATTGTCTTTCAAATGCCGTTGGAATTTAACATTTTCATTTAAAGATTTTTCGGCCCAAAATAATACCCCGTGTTTAGGGATTTTTTGGGCGAAAAAGTCACACACTAGAGCGGCACATCCCTGTTTACCTCAAAAGAAAATCGTTTGAAAGTCGCTCCTAATTATGATCGACATTAATATGAAGGCCTATTACTTGTACCTATAAAGCCGGTTAAAATCAAGTGTCCAGATACACAACCTGGCAAATACATCTTTTTCGAGTGAGTTAGATTTTAAAACCAATGTGAACCGTGTCGGTTAATTTGCATATGATCCTCATACAAAGTCATGACACAATATATTTATACACAAAATCAAAAATAATTAGTAACGCAAAATACATGGCAAAATCTTTGAACTAGTTGGTTCGTTTGCCAAGCATATCAAAATATAATCATGTTATTTAATTCCTTTCAGATATTAAAGCCCGGACAACTATTGCATGTAGGCCTATACACTCGTGCGATTCCGAAGAAATTTTCAAAAGGACTATAAATTAAGCCTAATCTCCATGCAGAGATTCGGTGAGAGCTGCCCCGCTCAGCACGTAGCTGCATGCATTGCATTCGAAAATCGAATTCCCGCGTGTGCGCTGATCCTCATTGCACAATGTGCCTACAAAGCATTCCTATTCCCTGTTGGATCAGCGAATAGAAACTTACGTATTTTTAATTTAGAACCCCCAAATAGACAAAATTGGTTGAAATAAACCTCTTCATGGCAATCTGGAGGTTTTAAAACTGGGAATGGGTGGAATTCCGACTAGATTGAGTGGAAGACCACGGAGAAAAGCGCCGTCAAACAAACGGAAGGACACACACACAGACAGACATACACACAAGATTAGCCAAATTATAGTAAGGATATATATAAATTTCTCTTTTGTACATTTTCGTAAGGAAAATTGTACATCGAAGGGCATGGTGACATCTAATTTGTCAGAATACCTACACTTATTATCAAAGGTGAGGTTTCCTTTAAACATGGCTTACTATAGTTCTTCAGGATGACCCATCCTCGCTGAAGTGCAAATCCCAGATGGAAAATTGTTGAAATCATTTCACTTTTTCATCCAAAGTCCTCCCCTTTTCTGCTTAAATGACCAAACGGTGCTCAAATCATTAAAGTCCGTCAATACTACTGGACAAGAAGGGATAAGACCACACAGCGAGGTCAATGACAGGTGGCTATCTCATTAACTCAGCTCTCAACTAACATAAGAAAAAGATCATGGGGGACCAACAGGCACCGATTGGGGAAGTTTTCTATATAGAGGGGGAAGTTTTCTATATAGAGGGAGCAAGTAGCTACAGGTAGGACAGTGGGGCTTTAAAGGAATAACATCCTACCAGGGTACACCTGGATAGAGAGCGGCAAATATAGATAAATGTCTTTTTAAGGGGACTGTAGTGATGCGGCGGGACTCAAATCCCAAACCATGTGATAGTCCAGTGAAATCATTCTTCTTCACTAAATCATGATACCTCGATAACATCACGTTTTTCCGAAGGTTCATAATTCTTAATGTTGTTACAATATATTTCCGAAAAAATCCAGTAAGGCACACATTTTCAAAATAAGATTCATAATTCAAATAACATAGGCTTTATAATTCCAAAAAATAAAATAAGATAGGTTTTGTATTTCTGAGAAGAAAAAAAATGGTTCATAATTCCGAAGGTATAATTTGGAAGATTCGTTACTTCAAAGATTCATAATTCCAAATGGTCATATTTTCCGAAATTGCATTAGGGTTCATATTTCTGAAAGCGAAAAAGAATTTGTCAGAACCTTAGGAAAATTGAGTGCCTTCTGATGAATTAACATTTCAAGAAATAGTAAATGTACTCACTCCTCAGCCCCCATCATCGCCCGGTGCTGCCAGCACACCCGGCTCCCGTGTCGCGTAGTGCGTTTACAACGCCTTCCGGCCCGTGTGGCATGGGTGCAGCGATGAGCCACACGGGCCCAAACTCCCCCAAGATCAGCCATGACTCTGCAAGAGATGAATCATTGATAATAAATCAATACGAATTACACTGAATGATAATGATAATACTAATAAGTATTTATTTAGCGAATTAGACTGAATGATAATGATAATACTAATAAGTATTTATATAGCGAATTAGACTGAATGATAATGATGATAATAATAAGTATTTATAGAGCACCATTCTTGTATCCATTACCCAATATGTTCAAGGCGCTGGCAATGTACATGGAAAATACATTTTAATGTAAATTGGAATACAGAGTAAATAATAAGATAAAGATCCACTACGGAAATATAAATGGATGACATGAATAAAAGATAACTTATTAATCCTTACTCATTATTCCCCATAGTGGCATATGGAGGGAGGGTAGAAGCCATTCCGGGTTTAATATATATACAATTGTGTATCATCACGTATTAGTCGAAACATATTAATTCACATGATTGGTAATAAGAGCTTCCATTTCATTGTTTGAGAGGGAGGAGTTTCCAAAACTGGTCTATACCTTTAAGCATAACAAACATGGGTTCACTGTAATTTCTTGTTCTTATTGACGATAGGGTAAATAGATAGTGTCAAGAAAACACAAGACAACATTGAGAAATGAGAAATGGTAAGGGTGAAAGATGATTCGAGTGTGTTTCTCTTAAGCTGCCCATCCTATATCCAGCATGGCACAAAATATTGTAATGCCCTACACCCCAACCCCATACCTCTTCATCTTTATGACTCCGATATTTAGTTGGATTTGATAGAAGTATACAAATGAGATAACCAGTGTAAGTCTGAGCATGATCCAATTTATTTAAAAAAAAAAAATCTTTTGAAGTTGCGTGGATCAAACGCAAGTCAGCAATTTTCTCATGTATATTGCGAGGTCCCTCCTCTAAAGGAAGCTTTAAATCACACATTACCAATGAGTTTTGACATACTGTATGAAAACGAGTAAATTAATTAATAACTAAGAAAATGAATTTTTTTCTTAAAATGCGGGTACATAGAAAATCACAAATATGGCAAATAGTGTATTATTAGAAACTGATAAGCTAACAGATGGCCATCATGCAAGTTTTAGGTCAACTACATATCGGCTGATTTTTAAAAATACAAATAAAACAACCTACATAGCACCGGGATATGCGAGAGATTCGCCAGAAAATAACGATGTTTTAATGCCGTCACAATATGAACCAACGCTGCCCAAGCAGACGACATCCCATAAAGAATGAACATAATTGCAGTGCTTTTATTTCTCAAATTATAATGAGTTTAGTGTATATAAATGTGATGGAATTTTACACCATTCAAAAAGGGATATGACCCCCATTCTGATAACTAAATTCTTTTGTTTGTAAATACACAGGATAGGGCTGAATGACCAATCAAAGAAACCACACTTTCAAATTAAAAAACCTCCAGAATGATAGCATGGACGTCATTTGTTCCCTCTTGAAACGCCGAACATGCCGCGGTGTATGTTATGGGACATCGTCTGCTTGTGCACATCATGTTCAACATGTGACGTCACATCTCAGCAGCGACCGGTGAGCTTTTCGGGTGCTATGTCAGGGCTGTATCTAAGCGTTTTGTAATTGTTAAGGCCCGGCCACACCGCCAGAACTTTGCTGGAGCGTTCCTGGAGCGGTGGAAACAATTCATCACCGCTCGTAACCGTTCACCACCGTTTAACAGAAGTTGGCTCCCGTTAAGGCAACGCCGTATACGCTCGGCCACCGCTGATGGTCCCTCCTACCGCTCCGAAAGTTTTGAGCTGCACAAAATATTGCGAGCGGTGAGGAGCGGGAAATTTTCCGCCTCGGCAAAGTTTACCACCGCTCCAACAACGCCCAGTCAAAGTTTGGCATCGCTAGACGCAAGTTCGTGGACGCTTTGGTCCGCTAGGCCAACGCAGAAATCTTGAACGCTGGACCACCGCTGCTTCGCCAGCTTTGCCCGGGCGGTGATTAAACGTTGCACAAACTTTGGTGGAGCGGTTGTAAGCGTTTTACGAGCGAACACGGGATTGCTGGAACGGTGTAGGGCGTTGAAGCAGCGATCCATTGCGGTGATGAACTTTGGTTTGGCGTTGGTATGGAGGCGTCACCGCTAAACCAACGCTCGCTACCGTTAAACCAACGCTAAAGCAACGCCGGCTTCAGCGGTGCACCGCTAAGGCAACGCCCGTGTTTTCGATTTGTTTCCCATTTCGTGCGCGGTGACGAGCGTTGTCGAAATTCGGCCCCCTCTCCCTACCGTTCAAGGAACGCTCCAACAAAGTTCGGGCGGTGTGACCGGGCCTTAAATAATCATTACTTTGAATGTTTCCAAGCATTGGCTTTTGATAACCTTGGCCAATCAAAGTGTCACCTTTGCAATAATGACATTTAAGTTTGTTTTTTTAAATCAATGAACATTCTCTTTAAGCAAATTAGAGAGATATTGTAAGCTACGTCACAAAGTTGGCAATTTGCCATTTAATTACATCCCCCAAACCTTCATTTTTGTTCATTTTTAATCCGGTTTTGCTAAAAAAAAAAATGTAATGCTTTAATCCCTTTTGCCTAACATTAAAGGTAAAGACCAGTTTCGGAAACGCCCCTTCTCAAAAAATGAAATGGAAACTCGTATTACCAATCATGTGAAAAAATATATTTTGACTAATACGTGATGATACAAATTTTGCCGAGAAACCGCCTACTAATTGATATATTTGGTAAATTATTATATCTATCCGGACTGGATAGATATAGCGTAGTCCCATATACATATTTCTGTGTACAGTGGTTGTAACTTTACCAAGACTGGGCCAAATTTCCTATCATTTTTATGATTCCAGAACCTTGCAGTACACACCAATAATTATAAGCTAGATGATCAACCTTTCTGATCGATTCCACAACGTGTCTTTCACAATGCAATCGCTTGACCAGAACTAGTCTTTATCTTTAATATGACGTGGATGCCCTGTTCAGATGATTCACCAGAATAGGCCTATTTGCATAGAGAACCCAGTTACACAACTTGAATGGGTAACATAAGTTACTATTGTTCAAATTCCTTTATGAATTGAGAGAGAGAGAGAGAGAGGGAGAGAGAGAGAGAGAGAGGGAGAGAGAGAGAGAGAGAGAGAGAGAGAGAGGGAGAGAGGGAGAGAGAGAGAGAGAGAGAGAGGGGGGGGGGGTGCGATATAAAAAGGAAGAGAGAATGATTTTAAGAGGAAGTGTAAGAGAAACAGTGGTATTCAACAAATAGACAGAAAAACGTGTAGACAGAATGAAGTGGGTTAAAAGCATTAGGGGAGAGAGACATACTCGACACAGACAGAGGGAAAATATAAAGAGAGAGAGAGAGAGATCAAAATATCAGAAAGAGGAAGAAATAAAGCAAATAAAGACTGGTACTATTCCATTCAAGAAGACCAATAATGATTTTTTAACAGTTCTAGAAAACAAACTTTAGGGGAAAACGTCAGGGTTCCAGCAGATTGACGGATACAGGTACCCCCCTGTTACACCCACAAATGTAATAACACTTTACCCACAAATGTAATAACACCCACAAATGTAATAATTTCACCCACAAATGTAATAATTTTGAATCGCCCACAAATGTAATAATGACTTTACCCACAAATGTAATAAATTTGAAGTGATATTTTGTCGAATTTGTTCAAAACTAAAACCCTGTAATAAAGCATGGGTATAGCGCAGTCTTTACTCCAGACCCGGTTATTTCAAAAAAATAAAAAATCTTCAAAACTAAGACCGCCCACCATCTTCCAAACTAAGACCCGGTAATCAAGCATGGGTTTAGAGCGTAGTTTTTCCTTTTCCTGTGGAATAACGTGTGTGTGTGTAATTGGGTTTTAACAGACGTGTATCAATCAGATATGATTATTTACGTCTGGGACCGACCTTTAACGTCACCATCCGAAAGACGTGACTCGGTTTCGAACCTGCGTCGTCGGCTGAATCAGTTTGTAACTTCCACTGTTAGCTGGATTACAGGCGCACGCCACAACGCCTAGTCATGAGAATCGAGCTTAGTCTTTCCTCCAGACACGGTTATTCAAAAGTAAAAAAAAAAAAAAAAAAAAAAAAAAAAAAAAAAAAAAAAAAACTTTTAAACTAAGACCCCACCATCTTCCAAACTAAGACCCGGTAATAAAGCATGGGTTTAGAGCGTAGTTTTTCTTCCAGACCCGGTTATTTCAAAACTTTTTAAAAATCTTCAAAACTAAGACCCCATCATCTTATTCCTGTGGAAGAATATGAGTATTGAGCGTAGTCTTTTCTCCAGACCCGGTTATTCAAAAGTTAAAAAAAACAAAAAAACAAAACAAAACAAAATAAAACAAAGAAAAAACCTTTTAAACTAAGACCCCTCCATCTCCCAAATTAAGACCCGGTAATCATTTCAGACTTGTTCTTGTTTATATAGCTGCTTGAGTGTTTCAGAAGTAGGGAAAACTGTAATATAAATGTGTTTTGTTTGTATTTGCCTTTGAATAAATTTCGTTCTCATGAATTCACACCGTGTACCGCGTACCAATTGGTAGTCTTCAGTATAAGTAATTGATACGAAGAAAGGTATGAAGAAAGGTAATTCATTCACGCACTCATGAAAATATAACATCGCAATCCAACGTTTCAATGTCACTTATAGCGTACATATATATATATATATATATATATATATTTTGTTCCATATCGTGAACATATTTCATAATCACATGCATAAAACAATCAGCGTCAATATTTAAATACATTTAAGGTCACTCATTCGATTACTTTTTTTTTCTACAAACATTGAATTCCAGGATATTTGTGGGCGTTAGAATATTTACATGATTAAAAAATCGTCGACGGTCAACGAACCATCGAATCGGTCCCTCCTCTGTGTGTTATATATATGGACCATTTTGACTGATTCGTCAGTTCGTGTGACCGCCGACCAATCATTTATTTGTGACGTGTTGTATCCACATATGTAATAATGTAATTTATTTTTAAATGAAAAAAAAGAGGAATAAGATGGTGGGTCTTAGTTTCGAAGATTTGTTTAAATTTCTATTTCTTTTGAAATAACCGGGTCTGGAGGAAAGACTACGCTCTATACCCATGTTATTCCACAGGAATGAGATGGCGAGGTCTTAGTTTGAAGATTTTTTTTTTTTTTTAAATAACCGAGTCTGAAGTAAAGACTACGCTCTAATCCCATGCTTTATTACCGGGTCTTAATTTGGAAGATGGAGGGGTCTTAGTTTAAAAGGTTTTTTCTTTGTTTTGTTTTGTTTTGTTTTTATTTTTATTTTTTTTTATACTTTTGAATAACCGGGTTTAGAGGAAAGACTACGCTCAATACTCATGTTCTTCCACAGGAATAAGATGACGGGGTCTTATTTTTGAAGATTTTTAAAAAGTTTTGAAATAACCGGGTCTGGAAGAGAAACTACGCTCTAACCCCATGCTTTATTACGGGGTCTTAGTTTGGAAGATGGTGGGGTCTTAGTTGAAATTTTTTTTTTTTTTTTTTTTTTTACTTTTGAATAACCGTGTCTGGAGGAAAGACTACGCTCGATTCTCATGTTATTCCACAGGAAAAGGATTATGGGGTCTTAGATTTGAAGATTGTTTAATTTTTTGAAATAACCGGGTCTGGAGTAAAGACTGCGCGCTATACCCATGCTTTATTACAGGGTTTTAGTTTTGAACAAATTCGACAAAATATCACTTCAAATTTATTACATTTGTGGGTAAAGTCATTATTACATTTGTGGGTGATTCGAAATTATTACATTTGTTGGTAAAGTGGTTATTACATTTGTGGGTGAAATTATTACATTTGTGGGTAAAGTGTTATTACATTTGTGAGTGTTATTACGTTTGTGGGTAAAGTGTTATTACATTTGTGGGCGTTATTACATTTGTGGGTGTAACACCCCCATTTGTGGTTGATTCAAAAATATTACATTTGTGGGTAAAGTGGTCATTACATTTGTGGGTGAAATTATTACATTTGTGGGTAAAGTGTTGTTACATTTGTGGGTGTAACACCTCCATTTGTGGTTGATTCAAAATTATTACATTTGTGGGTAAAGTGGTCATTACATTTGTGGGTGAAATTATTACATTTGTGGGTAAAGTGTTGTTACATTTGTGGGTGTTATTACATTTGTGGGTAAAGTGTTATTACATTTGTGGGCGTTATTACATTTGTGGGCGTTATTAAATTTGTGGGCGTTATTACATTTGTGGGTGTAACACCCCCCCCCCCCCCCCCTCCGAACCTTCCCCCATAATGATTGAAGGGAAGAACAAAACCTCTCTGCTAATCTGCTGGAGAGTCCCGCAGATCTCGAGGACTCGAGGAATTCTAGTCGAGTCCAAATCCATGTAGTAATTTAGCCAAAACAAATTGCAAAAAGAATGTTTTCTACTGACCAAAATTCGAAAAGTTTATGGAAATGTATAATGGAAATTAGTTAAATTTGCATAATATGCAAATTAGCTAGGGCCTATGTCTTATGAGAAAATTCATATTTACCTTCTCTTGCTGAATTTCTCCGGTCTCTTTGTCCTTATCTTTCTCTGTCTCTCTCTCTATGCTCCTGTTGGAAAAATTAAAATAAATGGAGATGTTTAATACATAGACATCTAATCAAAATGTATTTAAAAAACAAACACGAATGCCTATTCTGATAGCCTATATATTATATTACATTAAGAATTGTAATTTTACTTGTTATTCCACACGATTTTTCTTCTAAATGCAAAAACTCAAAGAGTCTCTTGAAAAGAGTAGCTTTTGGAATGCTCTCATGTTCAAAATATGTCGGGGGAAGTAGCTGAAGAGTTGACCAATCATTTGCATCAAGTCCCACATGACAATTTACGTGTGCAGCGCCTTTGATCGTTATCAATATTTACTTCTTCTTTTTTTATTTATCTTTTAAAACTTTTATTTATCAAGTAATTCGTACATCATGATAACAATAATCATAAAAATCAATGCACAATAATTACAAAAGGTAAGAACAGATGAAAAACGTCCAACAACACAGAAATAGTGGGTAACACAGAAATAGTGGGTAACACTTTCTTTTCTACAGTATATATCATAGGATAAAAATCAAAAAAATTCTTCCACAGGGGACCATTTCTTATAGTGCATTCCTTTAATCTTCTTTTGTTTTGCAATGTTCAGTTCTATATATTTTGTGTTACTGATAAAAGACATTAGCCCACTTAAACATGGTTTTGCATTTTTGCATTTTTTGGATATAAATATATCTTTTAAACATAAGCAACAAGTGATTCAATTGCATCATATTGGGCCCTTTTCAATCTTTGATGAATCCAAACATTATTCTTTTCTTGCTGAGATCTTCAAACTTAACTTTAAATTTTGTGCCAATATTATCAACAAGTTCCTGTCTAAGCTTAGAAGCAACATCACAGTCATAAAATAAATGAACAGGTGTTTCTAAAGTTGAATTACAAAATGTACACATCTCTGACTCAACTAATTTCATCTTATACAATCTGTTATTAGTATAAAGTATGTTATTTGACAGTTTGAATTGGAAAACTCTCATTTTTACTTCAATTGTGCACTTGAAAGGTAAAATATAGATTTGTGACCAGTCGTTTTCTTGAATATCAAAGGTGCTAGAGAATAATTGTTCACAAACTGGTCTTGCTATTACTTCAGAAAGAAAACCCTTACTATATTCGACTTGAGTTTATATAGTTCAGATAACAGGAACTCTAATTGAGAGTGCTCTTCACTTTCTCTATTAAAAAAAAATTCGAATACCAAGGGAACAAATTCACATTTCCACTCTTTCTTCACAGAGTTCACTATTGCCATGTATTGTAAAAAATATTTGTTTGAAACACCTTTTTCATTCCAAAAATCAAAATGGAGAATTTGTCCATTGTTATCAAACAATTGGTATATATTACAAAGCCCTGCCTCATGTAAAGCTCTGCAGTATACTGACTTGTTATCAACCAGAATGAACTTATTATTCCAGACACTCTGCTTCAGTATACTGACCTGACTTCTATCGTTAGTAACCAATTCACAATGAATATCTGTTTTTAACCATGCTTTCAATAAGGCAACATAAAATGGAGGAATATCCTCGATTTTTGGTAGTTTCTCAATTGCATAATTACTGACAAAAATAGATTTACCACCATATAACCTTAAGAACTTCTCAAAAGGAATAGTCCAGCTGTGATCTGATTTATGAAAATATCGTTGAACCCATTTTACCAGCTGAGTATTTATCATACATTGAATATTTGGGAATTTCAGTCCCCCTTCTGAGTAATCAGCATACATAGTTGCTCTTGAGATTTTGTCCGGACCGTTCCACAAAGTCATATGAGAAATATATGCCCAGAACTTTTATGCCCTTCTCTGGCCATGTATAAGCACTGTCCTTTTCACCTTCATGCCTATTCTTACCAATCCACATGCCTTCAGTTTTAGATTTATTTATACAAAGACCAGACATTTTTGAAAATTTTTAAGGACTCATTACTTTTGCAAAAACATGTTATGTCATCAGCATAAGCTGTGTATTTTATTTCCTTTCCCCCCACTTCAAAACCCACAATATTGCCATTATTTCTTACTCTATTCAAATATACTTCCAATCCCAAAATGAATAACAGAGGTGCAAGAGGATCACCCTGCCTTACTCCTCTGCTAACTTTGAAGTAACTTGTAGTGAACACATTTAACAGAACACAGCTACTGATATCTTTATATAGAATTTTAACCCACTGTATTAGTGAGGGCCCAAAGTTATAGGCTTCCATACATTGGAAAATAAATGAATGGCTTAATGAATCGAATGCCTTGGTGAGATCCAATGCCATTATTATACCTTGTAAATCCTCTTTTTCTGCATAAAACATGAGATCTGATATTAATCGAATCCCTTCTCCAATATATATCTCCCTTTAACAAAAGCAGTCTGTTGACTGTTGATCAAATTTTCTATCACTTTAGAGATCCTTTTGGCTAAACATTTAGAAAGGATTTTTGCATCAACATTTATCAGAGTGATTGGTCGCCAGTTACCAAGTTTAAGTTTGTCCTTGTTGGGCTTAGGAATTAATTTTATTACTCCCTGCCTTTGTGAAACTGACATACACTCGTCATTGTATGAAGCATTAGGCCATGTAAAATTGATTACATGTTGATCGTCCAGATTTTTTGAAAAAGAGGAGGAGGGTGTACCATGTTATTTGATATTTTATATTTCAAAATGGCCGCTCAAAATGGCCGCTCGGTACATTTTCCCTGACAGTCGAGGCTATTTTTTTTCAAGATGGCCGCCGACAATTTTTTTTTTTTTAAATCAGAAATAGAGCCATTTTAGCAGTGTTTTTCATGTTTTTTTTCTTTAAAAAAAAAAATCAAAAAAAAATTCAAAAAAAAAATTTCTAAAAAAAAAAATAACAACAAATAGGAGGCGGCCCCCAAAAAGGAAGCGGGCGGGGACGATCAACATGAAATCAATTTTACATTGCCTTAAAACGAATCAATCACATACTTTGAAACCAAAAGCCTAAATATCTCATAAAACTCGACTGTGATGCCATCATTTCCTGGAGTTTTATGTTTTGGCATTTTCATCAATTCCTCTTTTGCCTCATTGCATGATATGCAACCTTCACACAAGGCCTTTTCTGATTCTGTTAACTGCTCAAGTCTACTTTGACAAATATATTCCATACAATCCTCTTGATATACCATATCTCTATTCTCAAAAAAAGTTTGAAAGGATTCTTTAATAAACATTTGGATGTTTGCTTGTTTTTTAATAAGCCCATCCTTTGTATCCAACACATCAATACATGTATTTTCAGCCAGGCTTTTCTCTAATGATAAAAAATACTTGTTACTTTTCTCACCCTTTTCATACCAAGTGCACTTTGACCTCAAAATTGCCCCATCCGCAAAATAGTCATAAATTTTATGTAATTTCTCTTCAATTTGTTTCTTTCTAATTAAAGTTTCTTCTTTCAAACTGTCCCCTTCCATTTCAAATATTTTTTTCAGCTCTTCCTCTAGCTCTTGTCTCAGCTTTTCCTTTTCACATTTGTTCTTTTTTGAAAATGGGATGGTAAACTCTCGTATTTATATTTCAGCCAGTCCCACAGCATTTTTTTGTCATGTTTATGTTCATATTCATCATTGTCACTAAGAGCCTCAACAAACTCCTCATTGTTTAATAGACTGTTGTTGAATTTCCAGTATGAAGGGACCATTCTCTGTTTCTTAACATGTACATGTAAGTGCAATGTAACATAATCATGGTCTGACAGCACACATGGAAATATATCATTTTCTACAACGTCAGTTTGCAAAGTTTCTGTGATTAGCCAGAAGTATAGTCTTGATTGGACATGTGCAGGGCTCTGATCAAGGGCACCTCAGTGTTACATATGATGTGAATTTTAAAAGTCAATTATAGACTGTGGCAACATTATTTTTGTAATCTGCAAACATTATGCAACATATAGCTAACAAATCAGACCTTAACAAATTGCCGTTAAGTGGCAATCAGTAGCTAAATATCACATCATCAAAAATGTTACGTACATAACTCGGTGTCCACTTCATGCTGATATTTCCCTTATAATTTTAATTTTTCTGACAAAGTACATTAGATGTTAAAACATACTGTAAACAAAACTCAAACCCATTGCCATATCAACTTTTTTCAATTTAGTTATTAGAATATGGCCAAAACAAATGTGGACACCGAGTTATGTACAGTACATCTTATTCTCTTCATGCTTTCTCTTTGCCTCATTGTCAGATATGGTTTTGCATTAGTCTAATAACGACTTCAATTGAAGGAATGATGTGTTTCCTGAATGAAACATAATTTGCAATGTGTAAATAGTTTGTAAACTACTATTACAGGACTGAAATGTAAGATTTCTGTACTTACATATAATCGTACATAACTGTGGACACCAAAAGTAAGTAGTTTTACATTCAAATAATATTTAAATTCTTGTTCCTTAAATTCAATAAATGTTTGTTTAAATGAAAATGCAGAAGGGTGCAATTCACGCTGTATGGAATAAATAAATTTATTTATGATAATTATTTCAAATTTTTGATTGGTAGTAACGTACATAACTCGGTGTCTTTTCATAATGGTGTCTTAGTTATGTACATGACATGAAAAAGTTCAAACTGCAATATTTTGTAATATTCTTCTCACCAAATCAGACGTGTGTATGTCTTATACATTTTTTACTACCTTACCATGACAAATAACTAAATATAGGTGGTCTTATTGGAAAAACAAAACATGGAATACGTACATAACTGTCACGTACATAACTCGGTGTCCACATTCATTGTTGATTAAATAACACATACAAGTTAAAATGGGGAATCCAATGTTATCAGTGCTCTTCATTCACCTATATACACCATTACATTATCATTTTGAAAGAATACAAGATGTTTTTGTATAGATTCTGTTGTACTGGTATGTACATGTACATAACTGCAGGACACCAAACATTTTCCATTTACAGAAATCAAAATATTTTTAAAACGATGACCCAGAATGAAATGATCTGATTGGAAATCAAAGATAAAGTGAAACTAAACATTATAACATTGCAATCTTGTAAATAAATCAATTATTTATGCACCATTTTTCAGTTAGTAAAGTTTGAAATTTGCAGGACACCAAAGTTATGTACATATCACAAAAATTGTATCACATGTAAATGGAATAAGAAAGTAAAATAATAGGAATTAACTCAACAGAAATGTTAATTATTACATAGATTCTACATCAAGATAAAAAAAAATCATAAGTTTTGCATCCCATTAGTAAAAAATCTGGTAACCAATTAGTGCATGTTTTGAATGTAACATTAAAAGTGCTGAAAATAGGCCTTTTTACATCATAAAATTGCTCTAAAATCTTTAATTTGAACTCAATGAAGCTGAAACCTTGTTTGGAGCTTCCCCTGATGGTACTTTCTAATATAAAAATGCTAATTTGTGTCTGGGTCTCATGGTTTTGGATAATTAAACAATTTCCCAGTGTTCAATCTAAGGGTACCCTTGATCTGAGCCATGCACACATACATTGTATGGTGTATACCTCCTCCAAGTGAATCTTTTAGTTGTTTGGTTTCTTACTCTCCAAATATCGATAAGATTAAAATAATCTTTCAAACTGTCTAGTGTCTACCAGGGTACAAGAATGCTTCCAAATTGTTCTGTAGCACCCCCTTCTCTATCCTTGACCAAATCCTGAATAAGATTAAAATCACCACCTATTATACATGTACATTGTATGACCTTCATTATTAAATTCTTGCAGTATTGAATTAAAACCATTAAAAAACTCTACATGCTCTTTTTCATTGTTGGGTGCATAAATATTGGCTATAACAAAAACTTTCTTGTCTATTTCAACTTTGATACATAAAAAGCGTCCTACTTTATCTTTGACCGAGTCAATAAGTTTTACGTCCGAATTTCTTCTCAATATTATACACACTCCTCTGCTCATGGATGTTACGTGGCTGAATATTATGTTTGATCGGATTTGATTTCTCCACAAGATTTCGTCCTTTTCGGTGGAATGTGTTTCCTGTAGTAAAGTTACATCCTTTTTTAACTTTAACAGGAAATTGAAGTATCGCTTCCTAGCCTTAAAGTCCCCAAATCCATTTACATTATGCGTCATTAATTTCAAATCCATTGTCCATCATGTAAGCATCAAATGTTGGTCCCACTATTTCAAACAAAAAACATTCACAGTTACAATAGGAAAAAATGCACAAAAAAGGTGTGCATGAAGTTTTTCAATCAGCCTCTTTCATCGTAGCTCAAGCGACACATCGCGTTGTGAAAAAATGATCTGATATAACCCTCCTTGTTCAACAAACTTAATCAAAGGTGCCTTTTTTTGCTTTATCATCTTGCTCTTACCTTACTTGTTGCTTTAATTCTTCTTCTTTCTGTTAATGGTGTCTTTAATTTTCAACCTTTCTTATACTCCACTTCCTTCTGTGTTTGCTTGTCGCGGTAGAAGAGCCTTGCTGGATATTTGAAGTAAGCCCTTCCGTGCTCTTCCTTCAGCTTCTGTCTGGTATGTGACATCTTCTTGCGTAGGTCTCTTATCTCCTTAGGTAGCATTTCATCAATGAAAATGGGGTTTTCCTTGTCCTCATACACAAAAGGTTTGTTTTTTAGGAGTTTTCTGGCACTTGCGAGGATGGCACTTCTCGTCGTGTACCGATTGAAAGCCACCATTATGGGGCGAGGAGCCCCTCTTTTAGATGCCTGCCCAGAGCGATGCGCTCTCTCTATACGTAGGTCTTGCCCCTGCATATCCAGATGTGACTCTGCAAAGGACTGGATCAGCCCTTCACAATGTCCTTTCTCACAGCCCTCAGGAAAGCCAAAGTAAACAGCTGTGCATCTCATTTCTCTAGCTGCAAGATCAACAAAACGTTCCTTCATTCTTTGATTTTCTTTCTCAAGCTCTTTTACTCTGTCTTTTGTTTCATTAAGCTCAAAATCATTGTGCTGTTCACCTGTTGTTTGTCTTTCCTGTTTTCGCCTATCTTCTGCAGAGCCACATCTAGTCTGGATGTCAAGTTATTATTCATTTTGTCCACTTTACTGTTTGTATTGTCTATTTTGTTAATAATCGTCATAAGCAATTCCTTTGTTTCATTAGCTGCGGTGTTACTTGCCTGACCTCCGTTGCCGTTTGTTCGTCGTTTCTTGTCAACATGGTCCATCGTACTGATGGCAGATTCCACGCCCAGAGCTTCGGGGATAGATTTATCGATGTGACCGGCAGGTACTTCACTCATACTTTGAGTATCCATTTTGTCCCCGCTACTGTCCATAATTTCTGTTTCTTTATCTGATTTGTCTCCAGGTTGTTCAAAACATTTAGCGATGGTACTTGGGTTCTCTAAGATCCTTTTCCTAGCAGACATTTCTGCTCTTTTTCCTCGGGTTTTCTCACTTCTCAAAAATGCGTGTTGTCTCCAGAAGTGCGCCATCATTAGCCCCTATAT
Organism: Strongylocentrotus droebachiensis; assembly: GCA_035222895.1. NCBI lineage: Eukaryota > Metazoa > Echinodermata > Echinoidea > Camarodonta > Strongylocentrotidae > Strongylocentrotus > Strongylocentrotus droebachiensis. The sequence continues at coordinate 116,764 of JAVYIG010005233.1, forward strand.
TTAATTTTGTTAACATTCTAAAAACGTCACAGTTGGTATGAATTTTATTACTGGCTTGTTTAAATTAATCTTTACCAAGTACCTTCAAACATTTTGTTCACAGTATGATTGTTTGTCCAGTAGTCAGTTGTATCTATAATTACAATAATGATACTAACAATTTTGTTTAAAGGTATTGGGTAACTTTGTCTCAGATTCTAAACAAAATCCTGGATTTAGCTCATGCTGCAATCTTAATTATAAACCTTTTAGGTCAGTCAGGAATCCCATGACGTTTACAAGCTGATTATCAAGATATTTATGATTGGAATTCGAATTGTTAAAAACCAATTTCCCCGGCGGTTTTTATAACACTACAGTCTATTAGAGAAAATGAGTATGGTAAAAACCGGTCACTCAATTTTTTTTTGAGGCACATTTTTGATCAATTTCGAAGCGCAATTCTTTTTAGGACTTTCTATTACACCATATTATCAGATTTGGCATGGTTAAACGATGCGTTTAAGTCATTTTATAAGGTCAGTGAACACATTGACAAAATTTTCAGATTCTTTTAATGAGGTTCATTAACTCGGCCATGAATATAGATTCATAACTTTATAATTTTGCATCTAAGGAGTACAGAACTGAAATAATTCAAATGCCCCACCGTATATTCTAAAATGTTATTAATCACAGTGGCCACAGTTTGACCTCCAAATTATTAAACCAATTTCCAAAATTATGCAAATAAGCGTTAGTCATTAAAAATATACAAAAATGTCCCTATCAATTTGCACCTTGGTGTTCATGTCCAGTGTGTTCGAAGGCAGTGCAATAGATTAATATTTCAAAATACTGTGATTTATATAATTTGCATGGTAAGCATATAATCGTCAACAATTAACAAATTTAAATTCATATTTTCATATCTTTGTAAAAAGCTGATTCGTACAAATCAAGTGTTCAGTCTAATGTTTTCGAGGTCAGTGAACAAAGTCTATACATCTTAAACCAATGTTATTGTTAAAGGCCCGGTCACACAGGGAGGACGCACGGGGAACGCACGGCCAGCGCATTGGAAATTTGCAATTTGGGCCAGTGCGTTGTCGTTCGCTAGGCGTGCGTCATCATTCGTTACTCGTTCGTCGAGCGCGCTGGACCAACGCTGGACCAGCGCTATGCATGCGTCGTCATTCGCTGTGTGCGTCGGGATTTTTTGAGCATGCTCAAAAAGGTGCGCCGAGCTCGACGCATGAATATACACGCCAAAGGCACGCCAGACATGCGTGGAGCGCGCTAGACCAGTGCCAGACATGCGTGGAGCACACGCCCTGTATACGCACAGCGCGCTAGCTACACGCCGTGCATTTTGTGTCAGCTCGCTAGCTTTTCCAAAATTATGACAAAAGTTAGGCACACGTTCTTTTCCGATTTCCAATGCGCTGGCCGTGCGTCGTAGAACGTGGTGCATGCGTGGACCATTCGTCCAGCGCGCTAGCAACACGCTGTGCATTCGTGGAAGTTGCTATCATGTGCGCTCTGTGTGCGCCCTGTGTGCGCCCTGTATGCGTCCAGCGCGCTAGCAACACGCTATGCATTTGGTGTCAAAAGTTGGGCGCACGAGTGGCACGACAACGCACTGGCCAAAATTGCAAATGTCCCATGCGCTGGCCGTGCGTTCCCCATGCGTCCTCCCTGTGTGACCGGGCCTTAAGGCTCGCAGAATATACCAATAAGCTTCCATCATAATCATAAAACAATTCATATTTGTATCATAATTTGCCATCTATAATCCCAGTTGAATCAATTTTGAATCAACAGCGATGTAATTGATCGTGGCATTGTCACTAAACGTGACGAACACATTTTAAGATTGGTGACTAAAGTAATTCACACATAATAGTTTTAACTTCCATACATTAGAATGGAAACTGATCATTTAAATATATATTTGTATTCCTTGATTTGTATTCTACATTCATTCAGTTTACATTTATATCAAGTTATATTTTTAATCGGATAGCCTATCTGTACCCTAATAAGACCGGGGGCCATTATTCCCCCTCCCCCCCCCCCCCCCTCCACGATTTTTCTGATTGTTCGGGAACGCATATGGATGGCGCCCCGCCGCTCGCTGACTCTTTATTTTTTAGCGCATCTTTAAAAAAATAAAAAATAAAAAATTGAAAATCGGACCTACTGTTACAAGGTCATGTGACCTTTTGTCTTTGCATGTCAGCCCGAAAATCGCTCATTGTTGTGATTTGTGTATAAAACATATGGAAATGTCATTTTTTCTAAAAATAGATCAAACATTGGTTATTGGGTCTTGTTTATAGTTTAGGTCGTTGTTTTGGGGGTCAAAATAGTTGAATTGTAGTAAGAAATGAAATGAAATAACAAAAACAATAAAATACATAAGTTAAAAAAACATTGGAATACATGAGAAATTATCAAAATAAGAGATAACATAAGGAATAAGCTGGCTCTTCCAATTTTTTCGGTCGTATTATTATTCCAAATGGTCCAATGAATATAATATGTGGTGAAAAAGGAATGCTTAAATATAAATAATATATGATTTATGGGTAAAAATGTGATTCATGACCTTATTGCATAAATTACCATACATATGCAAATGAGTGATTTTTTTCAAAAAATTGAAATTATCATATTATTCTATACACTTCACTTGACATGCGTCCAAATTTTCGTACTAAGACCTCAAATAGCCCGGCCTTTTTAGGATTAAAATTAAAATCCGATCATTGATATTGTTATGGATATTTTGCATATCAAGTAAGATTTACTGGCTATAACAATCGTAAAATATATTAATAATAGTGACATGAGAAACACCAATTATCATGTAGTAAGTAATTTTTCAACTGGGATGTTAGATTATCTTTTAGATGATAGCTCATTCCATTTTCCGATGTTATCCAATTAATACCTTAAAACCTAGGGATTAAACACTCGATTTGTTGAACTTGGTTATTGTTAAAGATATCTTAAATGAAATATGAATTTAAATTTCTTTATTGGTTATTATTTACGCATTAAGAAAATGTCCTTTTTCATTTGTTTTTAAACACTCTATTTGTTTTAATGGGAAACTTGGATGTAAATTCGTAGGGCAAATATGATTTTTAATTTATTTAAGAAGGACGCTTATAAGCATATTACGCAAATTTGGTTCAAAATTCGGACATCGACTTGTGTCCAACATGTTAAAGGGCAAGTCCACTCCAAAAAAAACAACTTAATTTCAAAAGAAGCAGAACAATTAGAAAAACCAATCAATAAAAGTTTGAGCAAAATCGGATTACTAATAAGGAAGTCATGAATTTGTAATGACATTAAACATCACAAGACAAATTGACAACTCATTCATGAGTCTGTGACGTCATTGCCTCAATATACACTAATGGTTTTCTTAATATATTGATAATATACATTTTCAATTTCCCCCCTAAGAATCTTGTTTCCTCACACCAGGATCCAAATTATATTGATAGTAATGTTTTTGTGTGGATGCACTAAAATATAGAGTAATTTTTTTCAGTTGAATCATGAAAAATGTGAATTTTTATAAACTATTTAATATAAACAAATTCAATGATTAGGAATACACAATATTCAGAAAATAGTATAAATTCTTCAAAGCTCATAAAAGATTTTGTGAAATGTCATGCACGCAATATCATCCAAATCACATAACCTGGGCCAGACGCGTACGCAGGGAGGGGGGGGGTGGGGGTGGGTTAACCCCCCCCTTTGGTATTTTAAATGTGTGTATTTTGGAGGAACCCCCCTAAAAAAAAGTTGCCCTTACCCCCCCCCCCCCCTTGAAAAAATCCTGCGTACGCGCCTGACCTGGTCAAAAGCATGGGGAGATCAAGTTTTTTGAAATAAAAAGGGAAATTAATGGGATACAAATATATAGAGCAATTGATAAATAGTGAGGCAATGACGTCACAAACTGATAACCAAATTGGCAATTTGTGTAGTAATTTTCTAAGTTCCATAATTGTTCATAACTTCATAACTTCCTTATTAGTCATCCATTTCTATTTTCTACTTATGTTTTATGCATCTATCAAAATCAAATTATTTTGGGAGTGGACTTGGCCTAGAAGTTACATTAAAAAATGTGGGGCATTTGAATTAGTTCAATCGGGTACTTAGATGCAAAATTATTTTAAAATACATGGATTTCTTTCTCGTGGCCGACTTTGATTTGCATACAAATCATGCAAATTGTAGTCAAGAAATTATTCTGAATATGTTGTAATTGTATTCACTCACCTTGAAATCTTTGCATTACTAAAACCCTTTAATTCTGGTACTGAAGTGCAGATTACTACAGATTTGTATAAGACCATATCCAATTTGCCTCTAACTTGTGCAAATTTAACTGCTTTACACTACTTAGATTTTCCTACACCTTTAGTATGATGTTTTAAATGATCATTCCGAAAGACACTGCAGTGAAATAATTTGTTTTGCAATAACTTCGCTATCTTGACCGGACTGTTTAACAAAAGAAGAAGGTGGGGTAGTTCGTCGCTAAAAGTCTTCGAAATTGATTGTGAACCGGCCGCGCTCGATTTTCATCTAATTTTTTACCTTTCTTCTCGGTCCGTCCTTTTTAGTTTGAGTAAATGTCAGTGGCACTGAAAGGTTTTAGATGAAGGAAACTGGTTCACAAAAATGATTTTCAGAGGCTTTCGTATTATTATAACCTATTGCTATGTAGACGAAATAGGGGGGAAATCACGGGTTTGTTAGCTCTTTCCCCTTTAGGTACTATATGTCCCATTTGCAGGCCACAAAAATGAAAAGATTTTTGAAAGAGAATACTAATTTCGAAATTCCCTAAAAAAAGGAGGGCTTGAAAATGTCTTTAAGTGGGAGAATAGCGACTATTAGTAATCGACTTAAGTGCTACCAAGTCAGTAAGTTATCTTCGGATATTCAGACATTGTACCGAACGGTCGTACGTTTTGTGCTGCGCAAAGATTCAATCAGATATTATTTGGGCCATTACAAGAAGTGGATTATTGATGTAGACAAATGCCTATGTACCCTTTACAGCTCATTTTATGTATGTTATTAAGAAAAAAGCCAGTCAGTCACTCAATAGTGTCTGACATTAAAGTCTAGCAAGTAAACTGGTTTCCTTGCATAATTTGAATATTAGGACACTGCTAACGTTTAAAGTTCACTGGCATGGTGTATTGCCTTTTAGCATGACATGTCATGGGCGCGGCTATTTTCATGGAAATGTGATACCATGCAGAGTTGTACATGTATCATGCACTAAAGCTTTAATTGGAAAGACTTTTTAATTCAATAACAAAACCATTCTTTTCAATAAGGGAGAATAATAGCCGAGAAGGTAAAATTTACATTTAGTGAAAAATCTATAATAGGTAACAATGTAACTCATTTATTAAAAGAAATAAAGCGGTTGAAAAATCTATTTCATTTATGCGAAACCATCATCCCAGAACAGCACCAACTTGCATGTTATTTGCGTTCTGGCAATCGGATTACAAAGGATAATAGCAGGTGAATGAAATGCCTCAACATCACACAGACATGGGAAGGAAGCTTCCATAAATTTGAATGCTTTAAGATGACTAAGTTCAAAGACTATGCAGTAAACGTCATGCAATTAAAAAAAAATGGCTATACCCATGTCTTGCTGTGAAATTGTACTTTATTCTTGCTTTATGCCTCTCTCATACACTTTGGTGGGGAATATTGTACATTGATTGGCAAGAAGGCAACAAATCTCTCAAAACAATTAAAATTATTCTTTGGGGTAAGTTACCCTTCATTAACAGTCCAACCTAAACGCCAGACAGACTTGGTATCACAACAGATGATTTCTGTTTTCGAAGTTACTAGCAATTCTAGACAATCAAACGACACATTTTGTTCAGCTATTACAAATACGTGCCACAAAAAATGAGGTACACGAAATTGCATATTCTACCTCCTATATTCAATAAATAGACTAACATGAAAAAAAATACAGATACAAAATGGATTTGAAATGATTTTAATTCTAAACGGACGAAGAGAATTCATTGCTACTTACTCTTAAGAATCTGTGTGCGAAGTGAACGAGAAGTGAAGGCTGATAATTTTCCAATACGAGACACGCCCTTTGTTCATTGACGTGACATTCTTAATCCAGCTGAACCAGCACATGCTCACAAAAGAGTTGCATTATTTCATACAATACCTCCAGATTATCTTTATTTTCATTGTGATGCTACAGCACGTCTGACATAGCAACTCCTATGTTGGTATTGTATGGTATATTGTAAACAGGTGATCGGCTCTGGTGAAGCTACATTCCACTGTCTTTTGTCAGCTCGCTAATGATTGACAGAATGATGGCACAAGATGAATGAGACCTGAAGCTTTTCTTTTAGGGTTGGGCTTAGCAGACTAAGCAGGTCTGAGAAAAATTATTTTAAACATATTTAAACATCTATGAAATATAATTAGATGTTTGAATAAAAAAATATGATATTATATTATATTTTATATTATTTTTTATATTACTTTTGTTCTACTCCTAAAAAGAAATCCTCCAAAAGCAAATGATTTGTGTGACATCATCATGCCAGTCATTCATCAGTCAGCTAGATCATGGACCCTACTACAGATTGACTAATAATGAGAGTCTTTCTTTGATCACATCATGACCACCGCCACCTGATAATGTGTATGTTAATGAGTACATTCATTTGACGCGACAATGTTGATTATGTAATCACGCATCGTCACAGACAAATGAATCTTTTACATTTCCTCAGATTCTTTTCGCTGGGCCAGGGCCCAGTGTGTAGTTTCAGGAAAAATATCGTGATTTAAGACCAGTTAGAGGAGCAGTGAACCCCAAATGTTGACAATTGTGTGATATTAGATTGATGATTAAAGAAGTGGACACTGGTGGACATACATCTGGACTTGCCAAACTTTGAAAAATACATATTCTTTACTGTCTTATTACCATATGAGTTAGAAATCATTGTGTTTCAGCCAAATTTACAGGTTTCTTTTGTAAACTACTTCTAATTCCTATTGAAAACTTCATATGCGTCACTATTCACAATGTACGCCACAACTGTACATGCTTTTCCGTGATTTTAAGCGATTCAGTTTCTTTTGCGCAAGCATTTTGTAGATTCTTTAAGACACAGTACTGGGTTTTTATGGCTCAGTGACTGACGGCGGTCGTGATGAGATCAAAGCTTGAAAGCATGTTTGGAATGTCATTATGATACTTTTGACAGAGTCAGGTGCATGAATATATTATGGTACCGTTCAGTGTCCATGTGTAGTAGGTCCATATCTAGATGAACAAAAGACATTGATATGTCCCTTCCCATCAACTGACCACCTGTTCACAAAAGACAGTGGTATGTCCTCACCCACTCAGTAACTTATTGCATTAGCATTGCATGTTTTTCATATAATAGCCCATCGAAACCCTCGTTTCATGGAGCTGCTTGGGGATTTCTGACATAGCAACTGCTTAAAATGCGATAGAATATTGTTAGTGGGAATTGTATAAAAACATGCAATGCTTTATACGTGTATACATTATTACAGATCAACAAAAGTCAACATGAATTTGTAATTTAGTCACCGTTTAAGAAGAGACAATAGGGACTTTTAGAATTGTCGAACGACAACGTGGATTGCTACGATCGACGTACTCGTAATGCACTGCCTTGAATGGACGTCACACGCATCAGTCCACGCAAATCTAAAAGTCCCTATTTAAAAGGATGTAAAACCGCAAGTCTCCACTATTTATAATTGTTTTAATCTACATACACGTGGTTTTTCTCTGTTCTGACTTCTGACCCATATTACGTCATATCATCTAATGATTTTGATACCAATTTATAGAAAATCAATATCTATCCATTCTACAGAATGATGTTTTTGTTTTTTGACGCAAAACTAATTTATTGGTGAAAAATAGCACTGAATGAAAGAAACTGAGGAACTTCTTTTTCACAATATACAGGGCGTATCATAATAAAGGATATTGAAGTTTAATGACGATTTATATGAAAACTACTGATTTCATAATCAAGCATTTTATGTCTGTTGTAAAGGACAGAATGTCCTCTTTTTAATGACACCCCGATCATACTACTACTGTCACAGTTGACTGAATAACAAAGCATTGCTGTCCACCATGTGAAAGGTGCACTGTGCCAAGTTTGATAACATTTCCTTCTTAGACACATAATCCACTCATTGTTCAGCATTTCAATATGTCTGGGCTGACACAAGCACTAATCTTTATAATTTATCTGTGAATGCTAACTTGTCACAGTGCACCTTTCACATGGTGGACAGCAATGCTTTGTTATTCAGTCAAATGTGACAGTAGTAGTATGATCGGGGTGTCATTAAAAAGAGGACATTCTGTCCTTTACAACAGACATAAAATGCTTGATTATGAAATCAGTAGTTTTCATATAAATCGTCATTAAACTTCAATATCCTTTATTATGATACGCCCTGTATGCAAACCTAGATATAACCATTCTAAACAAATCGCGGACGTATACTTTTTACGTATTGGCAATTTTTTTAAATGAAACAAAACTCATGTAAGATGAACGACTCTCTGACAGATCAAAATCAAAGATCATTACATCCCCATGCATGCGTTGCTCATTAAGTATGCACGCACCAATAATATGTTTATGAATTATTAAAATACATGTAGTAATAAATAGACGCGAATATACCATTTACGTAATGCCATCAAATTGAATGCACAAATCTTTCTTCAGTGCCTCATTTAATACAAGTTATAAATATACAATTATAAATAGTCAGAATGTGAAATGCATACATTACGTGTTGTTAGGTAGGACAAGCCACGATGATTGCGCTACCTATCAACACCGTGTAAAGGAGGAAATGATTGAATAATAAGAAATATATAAAAACGGACAGAATCTGGGGAGTGTTTCACAAATATCCTAAGTAGAACTTAACACTAAGTTGGACTTAAAAATTATGGACAGCCATTGGAGCCTTAAAATGAAATATATTCAAAAGCAGAAATTCAAGTATTTTAGACTTTTTTTTATAAATTCCACATCAAGAACATAGAATCTCCCATGATAATAGAAAATATGAATGATTTGAATCAACATTTTATGTCTTTTAAAGTAACTTTTACAAAATGTTTTCAAGGATGCTAATGGCTTTCCATATTTTTTAAGTCCAACTTAGAGTTAAGTTCTACTTAGGATCTTTGTGAAACACCCCCTGGACTAGCTGTCTAGACTATACGCACAAGCCATTATGTGCATTACTATCCTGGCTGTGTATTAAAAGCTGTGCTATTGATTTTCAACATTTCAAACACCACTGTACAAAACTCAACTTATTTCACTCAAAATCGGTACTTAAGTGACAATTGATGACACCTAAATTCAAGATTCAAGATTCAAGATTCAAGATAATTTATTGTCATGTAAAAAATACATAAAATTTGCCTTCGGACATTTAAAGGTGCTATACATTGTACATAAATATATAAATATATAAATACAGACAAAATAATTAAATAGCAGTGAAATACAATTTTTCAACTTTCCGATGTTAGAAAGAATAATTAAAAAGTTAAAATTGTGAGTCTACTGTCAAACTTGCCGATCAGCCGCATCGGCATGATTGTGTGCATTTGTGTGTTGTGAGTGTATTGACTATTCATGTATTCAAATGCTGCCTATTAAGACGTAGTGCAGTGCTAAAGGTCAATACACATTAGCATTGACTCTCTATGCTATACAGTGCGTCCCAGAAAAAACGAAACCGAGAAGTATCGACGTTATATCATAACTTAATCACAACCATAATTAATGAATGATACATATTTGGAAAGCTTAGAGTCTCCTCTTTTAGTTGATGCTACTCACGTGATGCATATTTCACGCATGAGTGATTAAAAGCAATTTGAAGGAAGCAAATCAAAAAGTAATTTGGCGGGCGTATCTGAATTTCAAAGAAAAATGCATATTTCTAGAAAATTCATTTTCTGCTCTTTCATTATGATACCTCAATCAAGAAAAATGATCCAGGAATAACAAAGTTCTGTTTGTTTAAAGTAGCCCTTACATTTTCATAATTTTAACAAACGAATTCGTTTTCACTGGGTGCCTGCCGTAGCAAAAAGCAGATTTTACAAAAGACTTAACTCCGTTTCGTTGACAATCAGCCATGCATGAAGACTCTCGTCTACGGCTGATTGTCAACGAAACGGAGTTAAGTCTTTTGTTAATTTCGTTTATTGATACGGCAGGCAGCCAGTGAAAACGAATTCGTTTAATAAAATTATGGAAATGCAAGCACTACTTTAAACAAACAGAACTTTGTCATTCCTCGCTCATTTTTCCTGATTGAGGTGTCATATGAAAGGGCAGAAACTCAACTTTCTAGAAATGTGAATTTTTCTTCGAAATTCAGATACCGCCCGCCAAATGTCTTTTTGGTTTCCTTCCTTCAAATTGCTTTTAATCACTCATGTGTGAAATATGCATTATCTGAGTAGCATCACATGAAAGAGGAGACTCTAAGCTTTCCAAATATGTATCATTCATTAATTATAGTTGTGATTAAGTTATGATAGAACATCGATACTTCTCGGTTTCGTTTTTTCTGGGACGCACTGTATATATAATTATATATATATTCAAAGATGTATATTGTCGTCTAAATTCGTGTAAACAGGACAGCTGTTGTTTGAGTGGTACACAGAGTGGCTACAGGGGCGGGGGAGTGACTTCAAAAGTGTAGGGGCACCATAAAAAAAGGGCACCTACAAAGGGAAATCTCATAGCTAAAATATACAACTTTTTTGACATTGGTATATACCCCTACATTGTGATTACATTATCTGGGATGCTTTCAATATATGTTTCTCTTTATTTGCAGTTGGATTTGATGGTCTGAATAGTACATTTGCGAGCGAGCAAAGTGATTTTAAGTGCAGAAATGACATCTTATAAAGAGGAATGAGCCCAGTTATATCATCTATAAATTCGAGTGAGTGTAGCAGGCGAGCTTTGAGGCTTTAAAATAATTAGGGGTACGATTAAAGATGAGAGGAAAAGGGGACACTTATCGAAAGGGATAAGACACCTATTAGAAAGGCAAAAGGAGCACGTGTCAAAGTACAAAGGATAATTATCAGAGGTGAAAATGGGGCACTGCTTATACCTGAAAACAGGCACTCACCAGGGATGAAAAAAGCACTTATTAGAATGGTAAATGGGCATTTGTCGACGGAAATGCGGCACCCATCATATTTTGATAGGGGCATGTATATAAAGAGGTGACAAGGGGGTATTTATGAAAAGGGGATAGGTTCCTTATTAGAAAGAAAAGGGGGCACGTATCATTGTTAAAAGGGAAATTATCGATTATGAAAAGGGGGCACTGACCAGATATGATAATGTAAAAGGGGCACTTGCAATAAAGGAAAATGTGCATTTGTTGAAAGAAAAGGGGCACAGTCCGATCAGATTTTAATAGGGGCGTTTATTGGAGGTAAAATGGGATGTGGCTCTTATTAATACAAGAAGAGGCACACTCGCTCGCATTTATAAATGATTTGATTATGTTACTTATCAAAGGTCTGTTCAGTCTATTATGAGAAAGTGCTTATAACCCCATCAGGAATGTTTTTTCTTCTATATAAGATGTAACTCTTCGCACTGAGACCTCACAAATCTTTTTTTTCCTCGCTCGCTCGCAAATAGATATTCATTATTATTTTCTCTTGTCACTAAACCTACCCGTATAACTGAAATTAGTGCAACATTGATTGACACTATTTTCACAAACTGCATTCAAAATGAGTTTACCTCAGGTGTAATATGTTCAGATATTTCAGATCATATGCCTATATTTTGTATAAAAAAGGTCTCTGTAGTAAGTTCTGTTAAGAGAGATGGACAGGTTTTGAAGCGGAAAATAAATGATAAAACAATCTCTAGGTTCAAGCAACATTTGACTGAAATTGATTGGAAGGCTCTGCCTTCACTGGAAGGCGTCAATGATCTATATGAACATTTTCTACAAATATTTCTAAAATTATATAATTTATGTTTCCCATTAGTTGAGGTAACATTAAAGAGAAAATGTAAAAAGCCTTGGGTAACTCATGTTTTGTTGAACTCAATAAACCGCAAACATAAGCTTTATGGTAATTATGTCAAGAGACCAACAGCTGAGAATAAAAAGAAATATGTTGATTATAAGAATGTCTTGGTTAATACTCTTCGTATAGCCAAGCAAAATTATTACAATGATTTGTTCCACAGTGTTAAAGGTGATATAAGAAAAACTTGGTCTCATATCAATGAATTGTTAGGTCGGTCAAATAGGCATTCACTTCCTCAAGAGATGGATTTTAATGGAGTACTCCTATCATCTGCCAAGGATAAGGCTGAAAGTTTTAATAAACATTTCATTGGTCTACCCATGAAAATCAGTACAGATATTCCTCAAGTACCACAATCTTTTCGTGATTATATGAAACAGTGTGAAGATAATGCATCTATGTTTCTAAAACCAACTTCAAACTCTGAGATCATTGATATTGTGTCATCTTTGAAACCATCTAAATCTAGTGGCTCTGATGATATTTCACCTAGAATTATAAAGGAGTGCATTCACCTTTTTATTGATCCCTTATGTAAAATCTTTAATATGTCTTTATCTCAGGGAGTTGTTCCAGATAAACTCAAGGTAGCTAAAGTGGTACCAGTATATAAAAAATCTGACCGTAAAAATGTCATTAATTATAGGCCAATAGCACTGTTACCAATCTTTTCTAAAATTCTTGAGAAAATAATTTATAAACGCTTAAATGAGTTTCTATCTAAAAAGAATATCTTGATTCCTCAGCAGTGCGGTTTTCGTAAGCACTTCTCCACACAAATGGGTGTGTTTAATTTATTAAGTAATATCATAAAAGCTATTGATGGAGACAAGTATTGTCTGGGGATGTTCTTAGATCTATCTAATGCGTTTGATACCATTGACCATGGTATCCTCCTCAGGAAACTAGAGCATTATGGAATACGTGGTGTAGCATTGTCTTGGTTCCAAAGCTATTTGTTTGACAGGACTCAATTTGTTGTGGTGAATGGTAGTAGTTCCCAACTTGCTTCTATTAAATATGGTGTACCTCAGGGTTCTGTTCTTGGTCCCCTGTTGTTTTTAATTTATATAAATGATATAATACACTCGTCAACATTATTCTCATACTCCCTGTTTGCTGATGATACCAGCTTGCTGCTGGTTGATAAGAAGGCTGAAGATTTATTACTAATTGCAAATCAAGAGATTCAGAAACTGTATGCATGGTATTGTTGTAATAAGTTATTGTTGAATGTTCAAAAGACCAAATGTGTTATTTTTCGCTCAAAGGGTAAAAAGCTTCCAGATGGTATTACTTTTCTAAATGTTGGAGGCCATGATGTTGCGCTTAGTGAAAATGTTCAGTTCTTAGGGTTAACTATGGATGAGCATTTATCTTGGAAGAATCATTTAGATGTTGTATGCACTAAGTTGTCTCGAAGTGTAGGTGTCATTTTTAGATTGAAATTTATTTTACCTGAAAGAGTGCTGATAACATTATATAATAGTATTATTCTTCCTTATTTGACATATTGTAATGTTGCTTGGGGAAACACTTTTAAGTCATATCTTGATAAGTTAAGAGTATTGCAGAAGAAGGCAATAAGGCTTATTACTAATTCTAATTATAGACATCCAAGTTCTCCATTGTTCCTTCGATTCAGAAAGTTACCACTAAGTGGACTTGTGTCAATCAATTGCGTATTGTTTATGTATAAACTTCAGTTTATGCCTCATGAATGTACGTTAAAAGATTTATTCCGTAAAAACTCACAAATTCATAATTATAATACACGTCAAAGGGGTCTTATTCATCAGCCTTTTGCAAGAACTAATATCACTCTGAACTCCTTCCATATCTCTTGCATCAAAGAATGGAACAGTTTGCCTGATGATATAAAAAATAGTACAACTCTTTCTAGGTTTAGAAGGTTATCTAAAACGTACCTACTTGGAAGACTGACATAATTCTACTTTGTATCTTAATCATTTCTCATTCTCAAATGCTTATAGACCACTAAGGACTGTGTGTGTGTGTGTGTGTGTGGGTGTGTGTGTGAGTGCGCGCGTGTGTGTGAATATTTGTTTGTGTTCTATATTCTGTAGCTTAGTTTGTTTCCATCCCTCGTATAAACATTACATTATTTTTATTCACCTTGCCATATCGTTAATGTATGTATTTTGTTGACTATATGGCCCCGCTCACAAGCTTAGCTTCTACAGGGGTCCTAAAACCATTCACTTAATGATGTACTATTACCAGTCTCTTTTTCATGTAAAAGATTATATCATGTTTTGTGTGGTTTTGAATAAATGAACTTGAACTTGAACTTGAACACAGGTCAAACAGAGAATATATATGTGTATATCTAACTATACCGATCCTGAAGAACTAAAAAAAGAGAGACTCAGTGTAATATTTTTAAAGGTTTATGCTTCAAATTTTATTAGGTTGAGCCATGAATTGAACCATCAATTCTCAAGAACTCGATTAAAAAAATGTTTATTATATAGGTTGTCCATTTATCTTGCCTATCTGTTTTCATGCCTTAGAACGGTTTGATTTTGATTACTACACGTGATCATCAGGTGGTGACACTTCCCACACACAGTTAATGTTGGAAAATATGATTTTTGTTTTTCCTTTTTTGCCCATTCTGTCTTCAAACATACACTTTGCATCCAAAGGACTCCTTTAATTTTGTTCCGAACTTGAGATTTTGAGGATTATCATTTCTTTATATTCGGCAAAAATGAATGCAATTTTTTTTTTTGTCGACGTCTTATGTATTCTTACAGTAGAATTTTTCAAAAGCAACCTTAAAACTGATCTTTTCCAGTTTGCTTTTTGTTGATCTGATATTTCTTCCTTTTGTGTTATATCGTATTTTTGTACAAGTATGTTTATGTATTTTCATGTTTTGCACTAAATTAAATGCGCAAAATGAACAATCTGAAACACTATTTGGCATGTAAAAACTTATTTGATGGTAAGGTTTAACTTAAAATTAAATATAACTATTATACTGGATATTTATGTATACTTTCTATTTTATAACTTTAAACCATGTTAAATGTATCTATCATTGAATATTGAATTGTATATCTGTTTTCTTGTCAAAATCACTGTTATGTTGGAACTGAAAAATAAAATAAATAAAACATCATAGTCATCTTTACCACCACTATCAGGACATCATCATCATGTTCACTATCACATTCATCAACTTTAAATAATCATCAACATCGCCATCATCATCATCTTTACCTTCATCATCAATATTCAATCAAAAATGAAACCTTGAACTATTTTCGATTTACTATGCTGTCTTATATTCTGAATTGTGGTTTTGCCTTTTTTGTTGTTCAAATAATGTCACCTTGCTTGTTTTAATGTAACACAATATTTTCAAAATTTAATTTTTGCAGATCTTTCTTCAATATATGTATATTTAGATCAATGTTGAATAAATCCATTACATTGTGGATACAAATGAAGTATTTCTGGTACATGTATTTCTTATTAGCAACAGTGCTTGCCAGCAGTTTTCTTGCAAATAGTCGAAAGAAAACACAAACATTTGGAAGAGATAAAGCAATGATACAATTTTTTTTTATCAGTTGAAAATTTATTTATACATTTACAATCAATGTTTAGAATAGATCATTATAGTACATCTGTTGATAACTTATTACTTCCGCATCTCCAGATAACACACACATACCTATCGTCATTAGTTATTACATACTGGCCAACCTACCACAGAAATAGATAATTATAAATTACGTTTAAGGGGAAAGTCAAGTGGAGGTATAGTGGTTCATTCGCTTGACTCTCTATCCAAGGGTTAATGGTTCAAATCCCAGCCAAGCATTATCATCCTTTGGCAAGACATCAATCCAGATGTACCACTTTCCACCCAGGTGTTAAATAATGGAGGCCTTGGTTTACATTTCAGCAAGAAAATATATATTTTAATTATGTTCTTTTCTTTTCTTGCATTGTCTAAGTGTGTTCCCTTATCCTCTTTTCCTCCCCCCCCCCGTATTTTCCCTTCCTCCTTCTTTCCTGTTACACTTCTCTTTGCTTATGCTACAATTCTGATATACATGTATTTTCATAGCGTTCTCAACAAATTTCTGTTCCTTTGTTTCGAATGGTAAATAAAAAACAGAAGATCTACACGTATTTGTCTTGCATTGTAAGAAATAACGTTTAAAAACTATAAGCTAGTAGATTGTCATCCATGTGCTTTTTCCTATGAAATACATCACTAAAAAGAATACAATCAAAGACAAGGCACAATCATAAATGTTATTTATATTTATATATATATCCACATCACGGACAAGTCAATTCTTAAATTGAAGTAACAGGCCACTTTGCAGATAATCCGCACAACATCAAGTAATCTTTGATTATCGTATTATAATATGTAACGCTTCAATTGTCTTTTTCGCCTCTCTGCACAGTCGTTGAATTCTAACACGCGCAATTTTAAACAAAATAATGTATATTGATTGACTGGAGGATTGCTTTGTGCAACACAATGGTTTTGCAAAATTTCCCATCTCCAGCCTTGACTAGCTCCATGATAACCCTTTCAATACCGTTATAGATTAAAATTTTGCACTGGAAATAGTTCCATAATCTTCGAGCCTTAGGTATATCTCTCCCATGATAATATAATATGGCCCTGATATAAAATAAAGCTTTAAAATGCATGATTGGCAAAGGACACAGACTCCTATTCATCCGAGTGTTAAACAAAAATACATTAATGAGGTTTGCAATATACAGTGTGAGTCAAAAAAAAAGTTTACACCTAGAAAAATGCTTATTATTTAAAAAATCATCTATGAACAGTAAATTATTATTCAACTTATGAAAGAGTGTTTTATCCCAAATCATTTGGTATCATTTTTGTGTGGAATGTGTTCACGCTTGGATGAACAGGGGGCATTGTTTGCGAGAGTGCAAAAATTTCCCTCAGCTCAGCACACATTCATAATAGAATTGCATGCTTCCATACATATTTACAATACATCATCATTGCCTTCGTCTTCCTGGTGATGCTACATCATGTCTGACATAGCAACTTGTATGTTGCTATTGTATTACGTATTGTAACAGGTGGTCGACTTCTGCCAAGATACATACCACTTTCTCAAGTTAGCTCATTGATGTCTGACAGATGATGTCACAAGGGGAATGAGATATGAAGGTTTTTGGGGTGGAGCTTAGCAAGTTTGAAAAACAAATATTTCAAAAAATAAAGTGCTGCCAGTGTCTGTGATACGGTGTTGTATTAAAGCCCTAAATATATATATATATATATATATATATATATATATATATATATATATTAAACAAATTGTCATTGCAGCATGAGCTAAATCAAAAAAAAAAAAAAATTTAATTATATTACCGGATCCCTCTAAAGCCGATTGTGTGCAGTTTTAATAAGCGGTTAGTTAGATAGTTTATTGGTTTCCACAATATTTCATTTTACAAAGAGTGTAACAACATATTCAAAATTATTATAATATACAATCATGTCCATAGTGGCGGAGCCTATGGAAAAGCAGAGCTTGTTGTGGATAGGCTCCTTAAACTACAAATGACATAATTAACTAAAGTAAAGTTTTTAAAATACAAATACACGCTAAAACAGGGAAAGGGAGATTACAGGGATACATGAACCGATACTCACATTCAGTGGCGTACGCAGGATTTTTTTGAAGGGGGGGGGGGGGGACTCTATACCTTTTACGAAAATAAAGCCCGAAGCAGTTGTCGCAGGTACAAATGTTCGGTCGCCAGGAAAGGTGCATGTTACCTCTAAATCATAATGCATTGTTGCGATTTTCAAAAATCATGCCGTTTTGTGTTCATGACGTGAGCGTTCTGCTTACATTTCTCCAAGCTATCTGACACCAAATGAAATGTATACTTTTCGGATTTAAAATAACCCAATCTCATCGCTAAACCAACTCAAAACCCAATGATAACATTTAAAATCCTGGCCATTCCGGGATTTTGTTCGGCCAGTCATCGATACAGTATTGGTCTTGTCTGGACTGGAGTATCAACGCTGTTGGTTAAAGGAAATTACTCTTCTAACCGGTTGCAATGAGGTTTATGTTCACTATAGTGTTTACATTATGAGTGATAGCTCTATTATTAGTCAAATTTATTATACAAATTGCGAGTAATTTGAAATGATATTTGATTTAAGCGAAACAAGCACGGAAGCATTGAACGGTCGAGTAATATTATCAAAACTTTTCAAAGTAATTAATAATAATAATAATACATATGATTAATAAGGCGCCAAATCCACTTGACAGTCAAATGCTCAAGGCGCAGCTTGTGCAAGAGATGAAATACATACATGATACATTTATACAAAGTGCGATAGGAAAGGTACAGACATGAAAGGTTATGGTAATCAATTATAAGCTAAATTAAACAGATATTTCTTAAGATTGTTTTTTAACACTTCAGCAGAACTGCTATTCTTAATCCATTGAGGGAGAGTATTCCATAATGAAGGCCCAGCATGAGCGAAGGTTCGCTCCCCCACTTTGTTTTAACCTTAGGAGTAACAAGTAAGCCAGAGTTTTGAGAACGTAGCTGTCTAGAAGGAAAGTAATGCTTAATCAAGCCGATGTTATACTGAGGAGCAGAGCCATGTATACAGTGAAATAATAGCAAAATAATCTTGAAAACAACACGTTTTTCTATGGGCAACCAATGGAGTGATTTGAGGACCGGTGTGATGTGACTGTACTTGTTGGACAGGGTCACGACACGAGCAGCAGCATTCTGTAATCTTTGTAATTTTGCGAGTAGGTTGTGAGGCGAACTAAACAAAAGGCCATTACCAAAATCCAAGCGAGAAGAAATTAAATTTAATATATAAAAAATGCGAGTAATTTCAACAAAATTTGATTCATTGAATTTAATTGATAATGGTTTTATTGAGAATAAACGAACAACAATGCATCGCGGCCTACAAGGCTGAATTGGGCAATGTTTTACAAATGTAAAATACAATATATAAAAACATTCATATAAAATTACATCAAATTAATGAACTGAACTTGAATGAGTAAATTGTTAAAAATAATCTTTAACTTTAAAATTAGTATTTCTTATTATTATTTGATCTCCCTAACTCATTTTTATATAACAAGGAGATAAAGAAAAGTGAAGAAGAAGAACATGATGGTGGTGTAGAGTAAAGAAGGCAAAGAAAAGAGGATAGTAAGATTAAGAAGAGGATGAAGGAGGAGAAGAAGAAGAAGAAGAAGTGGGGATAGTAAGATGATAGACAGCAGGTTGTGCGAATAGTATTACTATCCTAAGGTATCGATGTCAAAATTCAAGCATTACAAATTATCAAACTAAATGAAAGAGGCGAAGTTATGTAGAAAATAAATACTCATTTTAAAAATTGTACGAATTAAAAATTTACTCTAGGTAATAGCTACTTTAAGGAAAAGGTTATGACGTATCAACCATACTATAAAAAAGGAGAACAATTAGAAGAAGCAAAAGCAGAAGGAGAAAGAGGGAAAAGAGGATTGAGTAGGAAGGATAAGGGTGAGATGAAGAAAGGAGATGGGAGAGTAGAAGTGGTAGAGGAAGAGGAGACAGGTATGACATTGGCCATGGAAGATAATTTCAGTCATTTAAACAATTGAAAATAAATAGTTAACACAGATTTTGAACCTTGGTACAGCAAATGCAGTGATTCTATTTTACAGATACAAAGATTAGACCCCAATATAAATATAACATTGGTTTATGTGTATAAATATTTTTAAAAGTCTGCTTAAAAACTTGATGTCATACTTTGTGTGTATCAGTAGTTGTAACCATAGTTTGGCTTCAAGTATTGCACTTATGGGATTAAATCACAACTATAATATTGGTAGTATTACATAATAAATACAAAATTCTTGTTAAGTAGAATTGTAGATGCGTATAAATTATGGTATGGGGCTGTTTTTCACTCGGCAACGTTGTTCAGGTAGTTTCTTAGAATGTCTAAGGACTCTTTTCTGAGTAATCTGGAGTAAGATGTTCATTAATCATAATTCATTCATGATAAGAGGTTAGCGAACATTGAATAGCCAAGTCCTATTATCAACTATTGCAACTCAGATTTGAGTATGTCATATATTGCATGGGTAGATAAACATTACAAACTAGTTGACGGAAACAGACACACCCGTTCCCGAAGATCATCCCCGATATCCCACAGTAAGAGTTATGCACAATTTGTTCTTGTTTTTGTTGTTAAAAAACGCTTCCAAAATCTGTCAACGTATACTTACTATTTTTTACGAGAAATGGAAATAAATGAATTAAATTGAATTGAATAATACGTTGCGTTTCACTTTCAATGTGTTTAAAACAAACATTCCATTTTTTAAAGTCTATTAAATAATACTACTGCTAAATATTAATACTAACAAGAACAATAATAATGATAATGATACTTACACTACTTCTTATACTACTACTTATAATCATAGTAATATTAATTTCTTATAAAGTAATGGTAATAATATTAATAATTAAATTTATATAGCGCATTTTCCAGAGGATTCAATGCGCTGCCCCTTAGGCAATCACAAATTAAGAACATTTGAAGAGGTATGTTTTCTGATTACTGTCGACTATTTCCTGTTTCTTAGAAATGCAAGGAGTATAATCTTTAGGCGTAGGCAACAGATCAAAGGATTTTTTTGCCAGTCTGTTTGAAATGTTTTTTTCTCAAAAGAACAGTTCACGTCTACTGTGCACTCGAAATGTAGGCTTGCTAAATCACAGGTTCCAAGTTGATCAAACTTGTTATTATACATCAAATTAAATTATTGATGTAATTTCTAACATGCGCAAGATATATGGACTACATGACGTCATCGATAAGAGAGGCGCAGATCTCAAACTCTTCTGGGTTGAGCGTAGCTCCATTCTTTGCTTTCATTGTTAAGGGAGGCGCGCCCTCTGGTGTTGTGAATTGAAAGCGATGTAAGAGATGAGTAAAGAAGATGAATAGTTCCACCTTGGCTAACTGTTCTCCCAGACATCTACGACGACCTGAAAAACAGACAGAAAAATGAATTTGAAATAATATATGAAATTATTGGATGCGAATAAAAGTTGTTAGTATTAAAGATAAAGAGCTTCAGATTAAACGGTAAAAAAGTTTTACTTTAATTTGTTGTTATGGCTTCACCCACATAAGATCCCGACTCATTGACTACCCTTGTTTTTACATTTTCTCGCTGTACCTTTTATGTTTTCACAATTTATATGCACATTAATCCTGTGAAATTGTGCACTTTTCAGTATTATATTTAAAAAATAACTATATTGATGGGTGAAATACATGAATCTTGAATCTCCTATCTGGTGTAGACTCATAAACCAGTCTACTATAAGTTAACATACTATATTTAAGGCATTTATCCGAGGCTTGCATTTTTGTACTGCATGAAGAAGATTTTTACTTAAAAGGTATACACCAGTTCTGGTCATGCGATTGTGTTGTGAAAGAAACGTTGTGGAATCGATCAGAAAAGGTTAATCATCTAGCATATATAGCATATAAGTATTGGTGTGTACTGCAAGGTTCTGGAATCATCAAAATGATAAGAAATTTGGCCCAGTCTTGGTTAAGTTACAAGCACTGTACACAGAAAGATATATCTTAGACTACGCGATATCTATCCAGTCCGGATAGATATAAAATTATTCACCAAATATATTAATTAGTAGGCGGTTTTAAATTTGTATCATCACGTATTGTTCAAAACATATTCTTTCACATGATTGGTAATAAGAGCTTCCATTTCATTTTTTGAGAGGGGGTAATTTCCAAAACTGGTCTATACCTTTAATGTTAAACGGTACGACTGAGCAACTATAGATATCATGAAATCCTCCGGCTAAGTCGTATCCCAATGACTAGGTAATTACCAACGATCATCTCTTATAATTAAGGGTGCAACGCATTGACTTGAACCCATGCTAGGGAGATCCTCGGTCTACATGTGTGGATCCACCTCCCGCTTGGCAATCATCGAGTCATTCTTTTGCTACGAAGGCATTGGCGTACTAAACCAGGGACCCAGGTTCAACTCCCAGCTAAGACAATTTTTAATCTCTGCTAGAATTTCGGAGGAAGCACGGTGATGGAGTATTCGATATTAGCTACGTAACGAAACATTGTTAATGCAAGTACATTACCCATTAATTGACCACCAGTACCCATCGACACATACAATGCACCATAATCCTGAAGCATCTATCTCTTGATAAATACAATGGGGGAACAAATGGTTCTTCGAGTGGCATATTAAAGAGTTGATGAATACCAAAAAGCGTTTTTACCCTCCAAAGTGACAGATTATACCCTGACTTGAAATATGACTTACCGATGGAGAATGGAATAAGTTTCCTCCCTCTGAACAACTTGTTTGGTATCTGGGTTGAGAAACCTGTCTGGATTGAATTCACCAGGAAACTTCCATAGGTCAGGGTCATGATGAATGGCCCATAGATTGGTTAAGATGACAGTTCCTTCAGGGATGTCGTATCCATTGAGAACAGTATCTTGGACAGGTGCATGTGGGACCCCCAAGGGGACGATAGACGCCTTGCGTTGGATCTCAAGCAAAGTAGCTTCCGTGTAAGGCAAATTGGGGTCTATCTGTAAGACTTGGCAACCGATTTCGTCCAACAACATCATCTAGTTCCTTATGAACCTTTTTCTTGAACATCTTGATGTAATATCATGTACATCAAGGGCCCCACTTTAGGGTTGTAGCAGTTGTTTCAGTCCCAGCAGCAAACAGATCAGCGACTGGCGTGATACATATTTTCTTTAGTGAACGTGTGTTCCCCGGGAGTCTCGCGTTCTGCTTCTATCATCTGTTCAGTGTACATCTCTACATAACATGTGGGAGATCTACGGCTTTTCTCCTGCTCCTCGTGGACTTTCCAGACCAGTGGCTTCATAAATCTATCATGGTTTTGTTGGAGTGCTATCATTCGTTTAAAGCGCTCCCAGGTAGAAATCTCAAGAACGGAAGGAAATTGAAGAGTCCTGCAACTTCCGCAATCTCAAAGCTTTCGAACAAAGAGGCGAGGATGGCTTTGAAACTCTCGTCGTTATAGTCAAAAGCGCTTACCGAGGCTCAACCAACAGATGATATTGGAAACACTCACGACAATATCATGAAAAGGTACAAAAGGCTTTGATCGTCTACTAGCAAAGCTCATCGCTAGATGGCGTGCTTCTTCTACGATAGTTTCTTCCATTTTAAACTTGCCATACCAAGTGATCGTAGAGCTGAGAGTGAGAAGCGACGGTGCTCAGTCCTGCATCTGACCAAAGTAGGACACGATCAAACCTGAACAAAATATAACAGGACAAACAAAATTCGTGACAGAACGAGTTAAACCTTGGATTTGCAGTAACCATGTCAATGTAACAATGCTGTTTTTCATAATCCGTAATTTGTTTGGAATTTTTACTCTTGTCCATTGCATTGAGTTCGTTTGTATGAATGTATAGAGTTATTGGTATTACGCTGGCTCACAGTGCAGTGTAGTTAGAAGTTGATAAGCCCCCATGCATACAGCATAATAATCACGGTTTAAAGAGCATCATACTCTCAAATGATTTTTCCCTGAATTTCCCGAGTTCCGAGTTGAATACCATCTCACTAGTCATTAGTAGGGTCAAATGCCATAAATAAATGATAATTACCAAGGATGGTTAAACGTATATGAAATTTCATGTTTCAAGTCAACGAGCAAGTAAATTTTAAGGTAGAAATCTCTTCGAGTTTACTCGGTGAAATCATATTTGCGAACATAAGCAAATTTTGTTTTTAACTCGAATAAAGTTAATTTCTGGGCCGTATTTGATCGTTTCAGATACGATCGTTGATTGTGTACATAAAAGAATGGACTTTGAACAGTGATTTATACTAGTTCATGTATTAATATTGGTATACTAGTCATGCTAGGAGAATGGCAAAAATGAACTTTAGGCACTCGGCTTGTCGAGCTCAATGAGAACAGTCAATGGCAGCCATGCTAAAGCCGGGGTAATAACTTCCGCTTTGGAAGCGGATAGAGACGTTATAAATGTGACATGCGCTATACAAACACCAGATATTATTGAATATTATAATGAATGTCCTTCCGATTGACTCTTTGAGCAAAAACGTAAAGTAGAAGATTACTTATCAATTCATTTCAATTCAGTAAAAATCCAACTCATTCAATATATTTGTTTGTCCACCATAATCATTAATTCCACAAAATGTTATCTTTACTCTTCCATTAAAAGGGAATGTTATTACGAAAATTAAATTATTATACTAAAATCTCCTTCGGCTGGCTGTTATTTTTGTCCGTTTCCTTTTTTCCTATTATTTCAATTGTTTCTCTCATTTTAACCATTCTTCTCCCTCCTTCTTCTTCTTCTTCTTCTTCTTTTATTTATTTTCAAGAATTAAAATAAAATTGAATTTGGTTCCGCATTCTCATGCCACAAATCGTCGTCCTTTTACGAAAAATATTATTTATACCGTCTGATTCCAAGTATATAATAAGTTTGGATCACTGACATTGTTTAGGGTCCCTTGTTTCGTACAAACTATTATCAATACGAAAAA